>JAIUJO010000565.1:520000-527500 GCA_023846275.1 Vanilla planifolia
TCTTCTTCTTCTTCTTCTTCTTCTTCTTCTTCTTCTTCTTCTTCTTCTTCTATCGCTGCTACTGCTTCTTCTTTCCTTCTTCTTTTTCCTTTTCTTGTACTACTTCTTCTCCTTCTTCTCCTTCTTCTTCTTCATCATCATCATCTTCATCTTCTTCATCTTCCAATCCTTCTTCCTCTTCTACTCCTTCTTCTTCTTCCTCTTCTACTTCTTCTTCTTCTTCTTCTTCTTTTCTTCTTCTTCTTCTTCTTCTTCTTCCTCTGCTTCTTCTTCTACTTCTTCTTCTACTTCTCCTCTACCTCTTTCTTGTTCTTGTTCTTATCCTTCTTCTTCTTCTTCTTTTTCCCCTTCTCCATATTTTTGTCTTATTCTTCTTCGTCTTCTTCATCTTCCTTGCCTTCTTATTCTTCTTCTTCTTCTTCTTCGTCTTTTCTTCTTCTTCATCTTCTTTTTCTACTTCTTCATCTTCTTCTTCTTCTTTTATATCTTCTTCTTCTTCTTCTTCTTCTTCTTCTCCTTTTTCTACTTCTTCTTCTACTTCTTCTTCCTCTTCTCCTTTTTTTTCTTCTACTTCTTCTTCTTCTTCTTCTTCTTCCTCTTCTTCTTCTTCTTCCTCTTCTTCTTCTTCTTCCACTTCTTTTTCTTCTTCTTCTTCATCTTCTTCATCATCTTCTTCTTTTCTTCTTCTACTTTTTCTTCTTCTTTTTCTTCTTCTTCTAGTTTTTCTTCTTCTTCTTCTCCTTCTCCTTCTTCTACTTCTTCTTCTTCTTCTTCTTCTTCTTCTCCTTGTTCTTCTTCTTCTTAATGATGTTTTTGATCTTCATCATCTTCATCTTTTTCTTCTTCTCCTCAGCCTCCTTCATCTTGTTCTTCTTCTTCTTATTTATCTTCCTCTCCCTCTTTTTCTTCTCCTTCTTCTTCTTCTTCTTCTTCTTCTACTACTACTACTACTTCCTCTTCTTCCTCCTCCTCCCCCTCATCTTTTTCGTCTTCTTCTTCTTCAACTTCTTCTTCTTCTTGATCTTCTTCGTCTTCATCTTCTTCTTCATCCACTTCTTGTTTTTCTTCTTCTTCTTTTTCTTCTTCTTCTTCTTCTTCTTCAACATTTTCTTCTTCTTCTTCTTCTTCTTCTTCTTTTTCTTCTTCTTCTTCTTCTTCTTCTTCATCATCTTCTTCTTCTTCTTTCTCCTTTTCTCCTTCCACTTCTTCTTTTACTTCTTCTTCTTCTTCTTCTTGTCCTTTTGCTTCTTCTACTTCTTCTTCTTCTTCTTCTTCTTCCTCTTCTTCTCCTTCTTCTTCTACTTCTTATTTTTGTTCTCCTTTTTTCGTCTTGCTCTTCTTCTTCTTCTTCTTCTTCCTCTTCTTCTTGTTATTGTTATTATTATTACTATTATTATTGTTATTCTTTTTTTTCTTATTTTTTTTCTCATTCTTCTTCTAATTCTTCTACTTTATCATCTTCTGCTCACATTCTTTTTTTCTTCTTCTTCTCCTTCTTCTCCTTCTTCTCTTTCATCTACTTCTTTGCCTATGCCTCATACTTTTTCTTCTTGTTCCTCTCATTCATCCTCATCTTCTTCTTCTTCTTCTTCTTTCCTTTTTCTTATTCTTCTTCTTCTTTTGCTTCTTCTTCAACTTCTTCTTCTTCTTGTTCTTCTCCATTTTCTTCTTCTTCTTCTTATTCTTCTACATATTATTATTACTATTATAATTATTATTATTATTACTAATTTTGTTAGTTCTTATGTTTCTTCTTCTTCTTCTACATCTACTTCTTTTTTTTACTTCTTTTCTTCCACTTCTTCTTCTTCTTTTTCTTATTATTATTCATTTAATTGTTATTACCGTTATTATTACTATTCTTCTTCTCCTTTTTCTTCTTCTTCTTCTTCTCCTTCTTCTTCTTTTTCTTATTATTATTATTATTCTTCTTCTCCTTCTTCTCCCACCTCTTCTTCTTCTTCAGCCTCTTCTTCATCTTCTTCCTCGTCTTCTTCTTCTTCCTCTTCTTCTCCTTCTTCTTCTTCATCTTCTTCTACTTCTTCTACTTCTTCTTCTTTATCATCATCATCATCATTATCATCTTCATCTTCATCTTCTTCATATTCTTCTACATCTTCATTTTGTTCTTCTTTCTTTTCATCTTTTACATCTTCTTCGTCATCTTTTCCTTCTTCTTCTTCTTATTCTTCTTTTTCATCTTCTTCCTCTTCTTCTTCTTGTTCTTCTTCAACTACTTATTCTTCTTCTTCTTTTTCTTCTTTTTCTTCTTCTTCTTCTTCTTTCCCATCATCAGCATCCTCTTCTTCCTCTTCTTCTTCTTCTTCTTCTTCTTCTACTTCTTCCTTTTATTCTTCTTCCTCTTCAACTTTTACTTCTTCTTCTTCTTCTTCTAGTTTTTCTTCTTCATCATCTTTTTCTTCTTCTTCTTCTTCTACTACTTCTTCTTCTTCTTTTTTTCCTTCTTCTACTCATTCTTCTTTTTCTTCATCTTCCTCTCCTTCTTCTTCTTCTCTTCCTTCTTCTTTTACTTCTTCTTATTGTTGTTCTTCTCCTTTTTCTTCTTCCTCCTCCTTCTGTTCTTCTTCTTCCTCCTCTTCTTCTTCTTATTGTTCTTTGTCTCCTTCTTCTTCTTCTTCTTCTTCTTCTTCTAGTTCTTTTCTTTCTTCTTATTCTTCTCTTATTTTTGTTATATTTTTTATTATTGTTGATATTGCAATCATTATTGTTATTATTATTCTTCTACTTCTTCTTCTCCTTTTCCTTCTCCATCTTCTTCTTCTTCCTTTTCTTCTTCTCCTTCTTCCCCTTCTTCTCCTTCTTCTTCTTCTTCTTCTTCTTCTCCTTTTCTTCTTCTTCTTCCTCCTCTTCTTCTTCATCTTCTCCTTCTTTTGTTTGTTTTCTTCTTCTTCTCTTTCTTATTATTATCATTATTATTGTTATTCTTCTTCTTCTTCTTCTTTGTCTTCTTCTTCTACTACTTTTGTTGTTCTTCTTCCTCTCCTACTTTGTCTTCTTCATCTTCCACTACTTCTTCTCCTTCTCCTTCTTCTTAATCTTCTTTTTTTCTCCTTCTTCTTCTTCTCCTCAATCTCCTTCTTAATACTTTTCTTCATCTTCTTCTTCTTTTCTTCTCGTCCTGCTCCTTTTCCAGCTTTTTCTTCTTCTTCTTCTTGTTCATCTTCCTCTCCTACATTTTCCACTCCTCCTTCTTCTTCTTCTTCCTCCTCCTCTTCTTCTATTTCTTCTTCTACTTCTTCTTCTTCTTCCTGTTTCTCCTCCTCCACTTTCTCTTCTCCTTCATCTTCTTCCTCCCCTTCTTCATCTTCTTCTTTTGGTTCTTCTTCTTCCTCCTCTTCTGCTTCTTCTTCTTCTTCTTCTTCTTTTCTTCTTCTTCTTCTTCTTTTTCTTCTTCTCCCTTTTCTTCTTCTCCCTTTTCTTCTTCTTCTTCTTATTCTTCTTCTTCTTCATATCCTTCATCTACTTCTCCTTCTACTTCTTGTTCTTCTTCTTCTACTACTACTACTACAACTTCCTCTTTTTCTTCTTCGTGTTCTTCTTTTTCTTCTCCATCTTCTTATACTTTTTCTCCTTCTTCAACTTTTAGATCTTTTTCTTCTTCTTCTTCTTCTTCGTCTTCTTCTTCTACTTCTTCTTTTTATTCTTCTTCTTCCTCTTCTTCTTCTTCTCCTTCTCCTTCTTCTTAATCTTCTCCTTCTCCTTCTTCTTCTTCTTCTTCTCCTCCTTCTACTTCTTCTTCTACTTCTTCTTTTTCTTGTTCTTCTCCTTTCTTCTTACTCATACTCCTCCTCCTCTTCTTCTTCTTTGTCATCTTCTTCCTCTTATTGTTATTAGTAATAATATTATTATTATTAATATTATTATTATTATTATTATTGTTATTATTTTTTTCTTCTTCTTCAACTACTCCTTCCTCTTTTTCTTCTCCTTCTCCAACATCTTCTTCTTCTACTTCTTCTGCCACTTCTTCTTATTCTTCTTCTTCTCCTTCTTCTCCATTTGTTCTTATTCTTATCCTTCTTCTTCTTCTTCTTCTTCATTTACTTCTTCTTCTGTTTGTTGTCTTTCTCCTTCTTCTTCTTCTACTTCTTCCTCTTCTTCGTAATATTATTACTATTATTATTATTATTGTTTTTCTTCCTCTTCTACTTTTTCTTTTTCATCTTTTTCTTCTTCTTCCCCTTCTTCTTTTATTATTATTTTTCGTGTTCCTCTCCTTCTTCTTCTTCTTCTTATTCTTTTTCTTCTTCTTCTTTTACTTCTTCTTCTTTTACATTTTTTTCATCACCTTCTTTTTCTTCTACTTTTTCCTCTTCTTCTAATTCTTCTTCTTCTTCTTCATCATCTTCTTATTCCTCTTTCTCTTCTCCATCTCCTTCTCCTTCTGCTACTTCTGCTTCTTCACCTTCTTCTTCTTCTTCTTCTTCTTGTTATTGTTGTTACTCTTCTTCTTCTTTTACTACCTCTTTTTCTTCTTCTTCTTCTTCTGCTACTACTTCTTCTTCTTATCTTCTTCTTCCCCTTTTATTACTATTACTTCTTTCTCTTCTTCTATTTCTTCTTCTTCTTCTTAAACATTTTCTTCTACTATATGTTTTCTTCATCTTCTTCTCTACCTCCTCCATCTTCTTGTACTCCCTCTTCTTCTTCTTCTTCTTCTTCTTCCTCTTCTTCTTCTCCTTCTTCTTCTTCTTCTCTTTTTTCTTTTCATTTTTCCTCTTCTTCTTTTTCTTCCTCATCATCTTATTCTCCTTCTTCTTCTTCTTCCACCACTTCTTCTTCTTGTACTGCTTCTTCTTCTTCTTCTAATTCTAATTCTTCTTCTTCTTCTTCTTCTTCCTCCTCTTTTTCTCCTTAATTTCTTCTTCTTCTTATTATTATTATTAATATTATTATTCTTATTCTTCTTCTTCTTCTTCTTCTTCTTCTTCTTCTGCTTCTTCTTCTTCTTTTACTTCATCTTTTTCTTCTTCTCCTTCTTCCTCTACTTGTTCTTCTTCTTTTTCTTCTCTTCTTTTTCTTCTTCTTCTTCTTCTTCTTCTGCTTCTTCTTCTTCTTTTACTTCTTCTTCATCTTTTTCTTCTTCTCCTTCTTCCTCTACTTGTTCTTCTTCTTTTTCTTCTCTTCTTTTTCTTCTTCTTCTTCTTCTTCTTCTTCTTCATCGTCATATTCTTCTCCTTCTTCTTTTTCTTCTTCTTCTTCTTCTTCTGCTTCTTCTACTTCTTCTTCTACATCTTCTTCTTCTTCTTTTTCTTCTTCTTCATCTTTTACTTCATCTTACTCTTCTTGTTCTTTTTCTTCTTCCTCTTTTTCTTCTTCTTCTTCTTCCACTTCTTCCTCCTTTTCTTCTTCCTCATCTTCTCTCTTCTTCTTCTTCTTTGAATTTTTCTTCATCTTTTTCTTCTTCTTCTCTTTCTTCTTCTCCTTCTTCTTCTTCTTCTTCTTCTCCTTCTTCTTCTTCTACTTCTTCTTCTTCTTGTTGATCTTCCATTCCTTCTTCCTCTTCTTCTCCTTCTTCTTCTACTTCTTGTTCTTCATCTTGGTTTTTTACTTTTTTCTTCTTCATCTTCATCGTCATCATCATCTTCTTCTTCTTCTTCTTCTCATTCTTGTTCAACTTCTTCCTCTTCATCTACTTCTTTTTCTTCTACTTTTTCTTCTCCTTCTTCTTCTTCTTCTTCTTCTTGATCTTCTTCTACATTCTCTTCTTCTTCTTCTTCTTCTTCTTATTCTTCTTCTTCTAATTTTACTTGTTCTTTTTCTTCTTCTTTCTGTTCTTCTTCTTCTTCTTCTTCTTCTCCTTGTTCTTCTTCTCCAACTTCTTCATCATCATCTTCTTCTTCTTCTTCTTCTTCTTCTTGTTATTCTTTTTTCTTCTTCTTCTTCTTCTTCTTCTTCTATTCTTCTTCTTCTTCTTCTCCTTCTTCTTCTTGATCTTCTTCTTCTTCTTCTTCTTTTTCTTCTGCTTCTTCTTCTCCTCCTCCTTCTCCCTCATCTTCATCTCCATCTTCTTCTTCTTCCTCCTTTCTTCTTCTTCCTGTTCTTGTTCTTCTTCTTCATCTTCTTCTTTTTCTTCTTCTTTTTTTTTCTTATTCTTCATCTTCATATTCTTTGCCTTTTTATTCTTCTTCTTCTTCTTCCTCTTCTTCTTCTTTTTCTTGTGCTTCTTCTTTGTGTTTTACTTCTTCTTCATCTTCTTCTTCTCCTCCTTCTTCCTCTACTTATTTTTCTTCATCTTCTTCTTCTTCTTCTTCTTCTTCTTCTTCCTCTTCTTCATCATCATCTTCTTCTCCTTCTTTTTCTTCTCTTCTTTTTCTTCTTCTTCTTCCCCTTCTTCTTCATCTTCGTATTCTTATCCTTATTCTTCTTCATCTTCTTTTACTTCTTCTATGGCTTCTACTTCTTCTTCTAAATCTTCTTCTTCTTCTACTACTACTACTACTTCTTTTTTCTCTTCTTCTTTTTCTTCTTCCTCTTCTTCTTCTTCTTCTTCCACTTCTTCCTCCTCTACTTCTTCCTCATCTTCTATTTCTTCTACTTCTTTGAATTTGTTTCTTCTTCATCATCTTCTTCTTCTTCTTCTTCTTCTTCTTCTCCATCTTTTTCTTCTACTTCTTCTTCTTGTTCATCCTCCATTCCTTCTTCCCCTTCTTCTCCTTATTCTTTTACTTCTTGTTCTTCATCTTGGTTTTTTTCTTTTTTCTTCTTCATCTTCATCAATATCATCATCATCATCATCATCTTCTTCTTCTTCTTCTTCTCCTCCTTCTTCTTCAACTTCTTCCTCTTCATCTACATCTTTTTGTTCTTCTTCTTCTTCTTCTTCTTCTCCTTCTTCTTCTTCTTCATCATCTTCTTCTCCATTCTCTTCTTCTTCTTCTTCTTCTTCTTCTTCTAATTTTACTTGTTCTTTTTCTTCTTCTTCCTCTTCTTCTTCTTCTTCTTCTTCTTCTTCTTCTTCTTCTTCTTTTTCTTCTTCTTCTCCATCGTCTTCTTCATCATCATCATCATCTTCTTCTTCTTCTTCTTCTCCCTCTACTTCTTCTTTTTATTCTTTTTTTCTTGTTCTTCTTCCTCTTCTTCTTCTTCTTCTTCTTCTTCTTCTCCTCCTTAAATCTCCTTCTTCTTCTTCGTCTTCTTCTTCTTTTTCTTCTCCTTCTTCTTCTCCACCTCTTTTTTCCTCATCTTCGTCTCCATCTTCTTCTTCTTCTTCCTTTCTTCTTCATTTTTACATCTTCTTCTTCTTCCAATTCTTGTTCTTCTTCATCTTGTTCATTTTCTTCTTCTTTTTTTTCTTATTCTTCATCTTCATATTCTTTGCCTTCTTATTCTTCTTCTTCTCCTTCTCCTTGTTCTTCTTTTGCTTCTCCTTCTTCTTCTTCTTTTAGTTTTTCAACATCTTCTTCTTCCTTTACTTGTTCTTCTTCATCTTCTTCTTCTTCTTCTTCTTCTTGTTCCTCTTTTTCATCTTCTTCTTCT
>JAIUJO010000565.1:547500-552500 GCA_023846275.1 Vanilla planifolia
TTTGTCCTTTTCTTCTTCTTCTTCTTCTTCTTACTCTTCCTCTTATTATTATCATTATTATTATTTTTGTTATTATTATTATTATTATTATTCCTCTTCTTCTTCTTCTTTTTTCACTTCTTCTTCTTCATCATCATCATCATCTTTTTCTTCTTCTTCTTCTTCCTCATCATCATCCTATCATTCTTTGTCTTCATCTTTTTCTTCTTCTACATCTTCTTCTACTTCTTCTTCTTCATCATCTTTCTATCCTTCTACTTCCCCTTGTCCTTCTTCTTTTTTTAGTACTTGTTCATCTACTTCTTGTTCTTCTCTTTCTTCTTTATCTTCTTCTCCTCCTACTACTTCTTCTTCTTCTTCTTCTTCTTCTTCTTTTAGTTCTCCATCTACTTCTTTCTCTTCATCTTCAAGTTGTACTTCTTCAACTTCTACTTCTTCTCTTTCTTCTTCTTCTACTTCCTCTTCTTCTTCTTCCTTTTCTTCTTATTGTCCTTCTTCTTCTATTACTAACGCCTCCTCCTTTTCTTCTTCTTCTTCTTCTTCTACTACTTCTTCTAATTCTTCCTCCACTTCTTCTTCCTTTTCTTCTTTTTCTTGTTCTTCTTCTTCTACTTTTTTGCCTTCTTCATCTTTTTATTCTTCTTCTATGCTTTCTTCCTCTTCTTCTTCTTCTTCTACTTCTTCTTGTTCTTCTACTTCTTCTAATTTTTGTTCATCTTCCTCATCTTCTTCTTCTTCATCATCTTCCTCTCCGTCTTTTTCTTCTTCTCGTTTCTCTTCTTCTTTTTCTTCTTCTTCTTCTTCTTCGCCTTCTACATCTTCTTCTTGTTCTTTTTCATTTTCTTCTTCTTCCTTTTCTTCTTCAGCTTCTTCTTCTTCCTCATCACCATCTTCTTTTTCTTCTTCATGTTCTTCTTCTTCTTCTTCTTTATCATTATCTTCTTCTTCTTCATCTACTTCTACTTCTTCTTGTTCCTCCTCTTCTTCTTCTTCTTCTTCTCCTTCTTCTTCTTCTTCTTCTTCTTCTTCTTCTTCTTCTTCTGCTTTTTTTCGTCTTGCACTTCTTCTTAGTCTTCTTCCACTTCTTCTTCCTTCTTCTTCTTATTCATTATCTTATCCTTCTTCTTCTTCTTCTCCTTCTTTTACTTCTTCTTCTTCTACTTCTTCTCCCTTTTCTTCTTCCTATTCTTCTTCTTCTTCTTCTTCTTCTACAACTTCCTCCACTTCGTCTTCAGCATCTTCTTTTTTTTCTTCTGCTTTTTCATCTTTTTCATCTTTTTCTTCTTCTTCTACTACTTCTCCTTCTTCTTCTTCTTCTTCTTCATCATCTGCTCCTCCTCCTCCTCCTCATCCTCCTTCTACTTCTCCTTCTTCAACTTCTTTTTCTTCTACATCTTCTTCTTATTCTGCTCTTTCTTCTTCTTCTTCTTCTTCTTCTTCTTCTTTTGCTTCTTCTTTTTCTTCTTCCTCTACTTTTTCTTCCTCTACATCTTCTTTTTCTTCTTCTTCATCATCTTCTTCTTCTTCTTTTTCATCCTCTTGCTCTTTTTCTTACACTTCTTCCACTACTTCTTCTTCTTCTCTTGTTTTTCTTCCACTTCATCTTCTTCTACTTGTTTTTCATCTTATTTTTATTCTTCTTCATATTCTTCTTCTTGTTCTTCTTATTCTTTATGTTCTTCTTCTTCTACATCTACTTCTTCTTCTTCTTCTTCATCTTCTTCTCCTTCTCCTTCTCCTTCTTCATCATCACCTTCTGCTTCTTCTTCTTCCTCTTCTACTTTTTTTTCTTCCTACTCGTCTTCTTCCTCATCTTCTTCTTCTTCTTCTTTTTCTTCATCTTCTTCATCTTCTTCTTCTTCTTCTTCTATTTCTTCTACTTCTACTTCTTCCTCCTCTTCTTCTTCTTCTTCTTCCTCTTCCTCTTTTTCTTCTTCTTCTTCTTCTGCTACTTTTTCATCTCCTTCACCTTTTTCTTCTTCTTCTTCTTCTTCTTGCTCTTCTTTTTCTTTTTCTTCTTCTTCTTCTTCTGCTACTTTTTCATCTCCTTCACCTTTTTCTTCTTCTTCTTCTTCTAGCTCTTCTTTTTCTTCCTCTTCTTCTTCTTCTTCTTCTTCGTCTTCTTTTTCTTCTTCTGCTCTTCTTCTTCTTCTTTTTCCTCATCTTCTTCCACTTCTTCCTCTTTTTCTTCTTCTTCATCTCCTTCTTCTATTTCATCTTGTTTTTCTTCTTTTTATTCTTCTCCTTCATCTTCTTCTTTTGCTTCTTCTGCTTTCTTTCTTCTTCTTCTTCTGCTTTCTTTCTTCTTCTACTTCTTCTCCTTCTACTTCTTCTTACCTTTTCTTCTTCTTATTCTTCAACTTCTTCTTCTACTTCCTCTTCTTCTCTTTTTCTCCTTCTTTGGTTTCTTCTTCTTCTTCTTCTTCTTCTTCTCCTTCTTCTTCCTTTTCTTCTTCTTCTTATACTTTTTCTTCTCATTCTACTTCTTCTTCACTTCTTCTCTTTCTTCTTCTTCTTCTTCGTCGTCGTCTCCTTCTTCTTCTGATTCTTCTTCTTCCTGTCTTTATTCTTCTTCATAGCCCTCTCCTTCTTCTTCTTCTTCTTCTCTTTTTCCTTCTTCTTCTTCTTCTTCTCCTCTTTGTCCTCTTCTTCTTCTTCTTCTAATTTTTCATCCTCTTCTTCTTCTTCTCCTTGTTCTTCTTCTTCTTCTTATTCTTCCTCTTCTTCTTCTTCTTCTTCTTATTCGTCTTTTTATTATTATTATTATTCTTAATAATCCACTTCGTCGTCTTCTTCTTCTTCTTCTTCTACTTCCTCTTCTCTTCTTCTTTTTCTCCTTCTTCAGGTTCATCTTCTTCTTCTTCTTCATCATCATCATCCGCTTCTTCTACTACTTCTTCTTCTTCTTCTTCTTCCTCTTCGACTCCTTCTTCTTCTTCATCTTCTCCCTCTTCATCATCTTCTTCTTCTTCATCTTCTTCTACATCTCCTTCAACATCATCTTCTTCTTCTTCTCAACTTCTATCTCTTCTTCATTTTCCTCTTCTTCTTCAAGTTTTTCTTTTTCTTCATCTTTTTATTCTTCTTCTTCGTCTCCTTATTCATCTTCTTCTTCTCCTTCTTATTAGTCTTATTTCTATAATTCTTCTTCTTCTTCTTGTTATTTTGCCTTTTCTTCTTTTTCTTTTTGTTCTTATTCTTCTTCTTCTTTTTCTTCTTATTCTTCTTCTTATTCTTCTTCTTTTTCATATTCTTCTTCTTCTTCTTCTTTTTCATATTCTTCTTCTCCTGCTTCTTTTTCCTCTTCCTCTCCTTATTGTTCTCTTCTTCTTTTTTTCTTCTTCTACTTCTTTTTATTCTTCTTCTTCTACTTCTTCTTTTCTTCTTCTTGTTCTTGTTCTTGTTATTGTTCTTCTTCTTCTTCTTCTTCTTCTCATTCCTTTCTTCTTGCTTTTCTTCTTCTTTGTCTTCTTCTTTTTCTTGTCCTTGTTCTTCTTCTTCTTCTTCCTCTTATACTTCTTCTTCTCCTCCTCCTCCTCCTTCCTCTTCTTCTTCTTCTTCTTCTCATTCTCTTCCTTCTTAAAACCTCTTCTTATTCTGTTTCTTCTTCTTCTTCTTGTTCACCTTCCCCCTCTTTTTCCCTCTTCTTCTTCGTCATCTTTGTCTTCTTCTTCTTCTTCTTCTTCCTCATATTCTTCCTCTTCTTCTTTTTTTCTTCTTTTACTTTTTGTTCTTCTTATTGATTTTCTTGTTGTTGTTGTTTGTAGTTTTCTTTTTCTTCTTCTTCTTCGTCTTCTTCATCTTCTTCTTCTTCTTTTTCCTCCTCTTCTTCATTTTTCTTCTTCTTCATTGACTACTTTTCCTTCTTCATCAACTTTTTCTTATTTTTATTTTTCTTCTTCTCCCTCTTTTTCTTTTTCATCTTCTTTCTCTTCTTCTTCTTCTTCTACTTCTTCTTCTACTTCTTCATCTTCCTCTCATGGTTCTTGTTCCTCTTCTTCTTCTACTTCTTCTCCTTCTTCTTCTTATTCTTCTTTTTTTCTTCTTCTTGTTGTTCTTATGTTTCTTCTTCTTTTTCTTCTTCTTCAGCTTCTTCTACTTCCTTTACTTCAACTTGTTCCTCGTTTTCATCATCTTATTCTTCTTCTTCATCTTTTTCTTCTTCTTCATCTTTTTCTTCTTCTTCTTCATGTTGTTCTATTCTTCATCTTCTTCTTCTACTTTTTCTTCTTTTACTTCTTCTTTTTATTCTTCTTCTTTTTCATGTTCTTGTTCTTCATCTTCTTCCTCCTTTTTTTTCTTCGCATTATCGTTATTATCGTCATTATTATTATTATTTTTTTTATTTTCATCTTCTTCTTTTATTCTTCTTTGTCTTCCTCCTCCTCCTCCTCCTCCTCTTCTTCTTCTACTACTACTACAACAACCACAACTACTACTACTACTACAACTACTTATTCCTCCTCTTCTTGTTCCTCTTCTTCATTTTCTTCTTCTTCTTCTTTTACTTTTTCTTCTTCATCTTTTTTTCTTCTTATTTTTGTTCTTCTCCTTCTTCTTCTTGTTCTTCTTCTCCTTCTTCTTCTTCTTCTTCTACCTCTTCATTTTCATCATCATCATTATCTTCTTCTTCTTCTTTTTCTTCTTCTTCCTCACCTTCTCCTCCTCTTCTCCTTCTTCTTCTTCTTCTTCATCATCTTCAACTTCCTCTCATTCTTCTTTTTCATCGACTTCTTCTCCTTTTTCTTCTTCTTCCTTTTCTTATTATTATTATTATTATTATTATTATTATTATTATTATTATTGTTATTTAGTTCTCCTTCTACTTCTTATTTTTCATTTACCTCTTTTTCTTTTCCTCCTCTTCTGCTTCTTCTTCTTCTTGTTCTTTTTTTCTTCTCCTTCTCCTTCTTCTTCTCCTACTTCTTTCTCTTCTTCTTCTGTTTCTCCAACTTCTTCTTCTTCCTCTTCATCTTCTTTGACTTTTTCTACTTGTTCTT
>JAIUJO010000565.1:557500-607500 GCA_023846275.1 Vanilla planifolia
CTAAGTTAGGCAAGACAAGGGTAGGCTAGGCTAGAATAGGCAAGGCTAGAGTATAACAACATAGAGTACAATAGAGTAGAGTAAAGTAGAGTTGAGTAGAGCTAGGTTAGGTTAGATTGGGCTAGGCTTGGCTAGAGTAGAGTAGATAAGAGAAGAGCATAGTAGAGAAGAGTGGAGTAGAGTAGACTTGAGTAGAGTAGAGCATAGTAGAGTAAAGTAGAGTAAAGCAGAGTAGAGTAGAGTGGAGCAAAGTAGAGTAGAGTATAATAGAGTAGAGCTAAGTTAGGTTAGGTTAGCCTAGCCTAGAGTAGAGTAGATTATAGCAAGGTTAGGCATGATCAGGCTAGGCTAGAGTGCCTAGGATAGGCAAGGCTTGTTAGGCTAGAGTAAAGTAGAGCAGAGTAGAGTAACGAAGAGTAGAGCAGAATAGAGTATATTCGAGCAGAGCTGAATAGAGTAGAGTAGAGTAGACTATAGTAGAGTACAGTACAATAGAGTAGAGTATAGTAGTGTTGAGTACAGCTAGGTTAGGCTAGGCTAAGCTAGGCTAGAGTAGAGTAGAGTATAACTTGATTAGTTTAGGCTAGGCTTGGCTAAGCTAGGCTAAGGTAGAGTAGAGTAGGACACAATAGGGAAGAGGAGAGCAGAGCAGAGCAAAGTAGAGTAGAGTAGAGTAGAGTAGAGCTAAGCTGAGCTAAGTAGAGCAGAGTGGAGTGAAGCTATGTAGAGTAGAGTAGAGTGGAGCAAAGTAGACCAAAGTAGAGTAGAGCTAGGTTATATTACGTTAGGCTAGTCTTGGCTAGGCTTGAGTAGATTAGAGTAAAGCAGAGAAGAGTAGAGCTAGGTTAAGTTAGGCTAAACTTGTCTAGGTTAGAGTAGAGTAGATTAGAGTAAAATAGAGTAGAGTAGAGCTATGTTAGGCTAGGCTAGGTTGTTGTAGGTCTGGCTAGGCTAGAGAAGAGTAGAGTTGAGTATAGTAGATTAGAGCTAGGTTAGGCTAGGTTAGGCTAGAGTATAGTAGAGAGGAGTAGAGCAAAGTAGCAAAGAGTATAGTAGAGTGTAACAGAGCAGAGCTAGAATAGGCTATGATTAGCTCAGCTAAATTAGTCTATGCTAGAGTAGAGTAGAGTTGAGTTGAGTTGAGAAGGATAGAGTAGAGTTGAGTTGATCTAGGCTAGGCTGGGCTAAGTTAGAGTAAAGTGTAGTAGAGTAGATTAGAGTATAGTAGAGTAGAGTAAAGTAGAGTAGAGCTAGGTTTGGTTAGGCTTGGCTAGGCTAGCTAAGCTAGGCTAAAATATAGTAAACTAGAGTGGAGTAGAGTAGAGTAGAGTAGAGCTAGGTTCAGCTAAGCAAGGCTAGACTAGGCTAAAGTAGAGTAGAGTAGAGAATAGTACAAAGTAGAGCAGAGAAAAGTAGAGTAGAGTAGAGTAGAGTAGAACAGATTAGAGTAGAGTAAATAGAGTAGAGTAGAGCAGAGTAGAGCTAAGCTAGGTTAGGCTAGAGTATAGGCTAGGGTATGGTAGAGTAGAGTAGACTAGACTAGTGTAAGGTTAGGCTAGGCAAGGTTAGAGTGGCTATGCTAGGTTAGGCTAGGCTAGTTTAGAGTTCAACAGAATAAAGTAGAATAGAGCAAAGTAGAGAAGGACAGAGTAGAGTTGAGTATAGTAAAGCAAGGCAAAGTAGAGGAGAAAAGAAAATAGCAGGGTATTGCAAAGCAAAGTAATGCATAGTAGACCTAGCTTAGGGTAAGCTATGCTAAGTGAGGCTAGTTAGATAATGTTAGAGTAAAGTAGAGTAGAGTAGAGTAGAGTAAAGTAGAGTAGAGTGGAGTAGAATAGAGTAGAGCATTACAGAGCAGAGAAGAGCAATGCAGAGCAAAGCATAGTAGAGCTCAACTTAGATTAGCTGATCAGAGTAGAGTAGAGCAGAGCAAAGCAAAAAAGTGCATGACAGAGTAGAGCAAAGTAGAGTTGAGTAGAGAAGAGAAGAGTAGAGTAGAGTAGAGTAGTATAGAGTAAAGTAGAGTAGAGTAGAGCTACGTTAAGCTAGGCTAGGTTGGGTTAGGCTAGAGTAAAGTAAGGTATTGTTGAGTAAAGCTAGTTTAGTTTAGGTTAGGCTAGGCTTGGCTTGAGTAGGGTACTGTAAAGTATAGTAGAATGGAGTACAACAAAATAGAGTAGATCAGAGCCAAGTAGAGTAGAGCTAGGTTTGGCTAGTCTAGACTGGGTTAGGCTAAGCTAGGCTTACCTAGGCTAGAATTAAGTATAGTGAAGAAAAGTAAAGTAGAGCTAGGTTTGGCTCAGCTAAGTAAGGCTTAATTAGAGTAGAGTAGAGTAGACTATAATAGAGTATAATAAAGTAGAGTAGAGCACAGCTAGCTTAGTCTAAGCTAGGCTATGGTAAGCTAGGGTAGGCTAGGTTAGGCTAGGCTAGGCTAGGCTATGGTATGCTACGTTAGGCTAGGCTTATAGTAGAGTAGAGTAGACTTGAATATAGTAAAGTAGAGTACAGTAGAGTAGAGTATTATTGAGTAGAGTAGAGTAGAGGAGAAGAGAGGAGAGAGGAGGGGAGGAGAGTAGAGTAAAATAGAGTAGAGAAAAGCAAATCTTAATAGAGGAGAGGGTAGCATAATAAAGTAGAGTGGAGTAGAGTAGAGTAGAATAAAATAGGACAAGAAGAGTATAGTAGAATAGAAAGGAGTAGAGTAGACTAGAGTTTGGTTAGGCCAAGTTGGGCTAGGCTAAAGTAGAGTAGAGTAGAGTAGAGCTAGGTTAGGCTAGGATAGGCTAAGTTAAGCTAAACTAGACTAGGTTAAGGTAGAGTAGTAGGATAAAGTAGAGTAGAGTAGAGCTAACTTAGGTTAGGCTAGGCTAAGCTAGAGTAGAGAGAGTAGAGTAGAGTAGCGTATAATAGAGTAGAGTTGAGTACAAAAGTGAAAAATAGAGTTAGGCAGAGTAGAGGGGAGGAGAACAGAGCAAAGTAAAGGAAAGACGAGTAGAGTAGAGCAGTAGAGTAGAGCATTGAATATATAACAGAGTAGAGTAGACCAGAGTAAAATAGAGTAGAGCTAGGTTTTCTATTTTAGACTAGACTAGGCTAGAGTAGAGTAAAGAAGAGTAGAGCTCAGTTAGGCTGGGATAGGCTAGGCCAAGCTAGGCTAGGAAAGAGTACAGTAGGGTATAATAGAGTAAAGTAGAGTAGAGCTTGATTAGGTTTGGCTAGGCTTGATTAGGTTAGAGTATAGTAGAGTAGAGTAATGTAGTGTAGAGTAGAGCAAAGTAGAGTGGAGTAAAGTTGAGTAGAGTAGAGTGGAGTAGAGGAGAGGAGAGGAGAGGAGAGGAGAGGAGAAGAGAGGAGAAGAGAGGAGAAGAGAGGTGAGTAGAGGAGAGGAGAGTAGAGTAGGGCCAAGTAAAGCATTACAGAGAAGAGTAGAGAAGACCAGAGAAGAGCAAAGTAAAGTAGAGCAGAGAAGAGTAGCGTAGAGCAGATCAAAATAGAGCAGTCTAGGCTAGAGTAGAGAACGACATAATAGCGTAGGGGTTGGTGGAGCATAGTAGAGAAAAGTAGAGCAAAGTAGAGTAGAGCAGAGCAGAGTAGAGTAGAGAAAAGCTTGTAGGCTAGGCTTGGTTGTGTTAAGCTAGGCTAGAGTAGAGTAGAGCAGAGTAGAATAGAGTAGAGCAAAGCTAAGTTAAGCTAAGCTTAACAAGAGTACAATAGATTATAGTAGAGTTGAGCAGAGCAGAGCATAGTAGAGAAGGGTAGAGCAGAGCAAAGTAGAGCAGAGCAGAGCATAGCAGAAGAAGCAGAGTAGAGTAGAGCAAACAATAGCAGAGTATAGTAGAGCTAGGTTAAGCTAGGATAGGCTAAAGTAGAGTAGAGCAGAGTAAAATAAAGTAATATAGAGCAGAGCTAGGTTAGGTAAGGCTAGGCTATGCTAAGTTAGAGTAGAGTAGAGTAGAGTAGAGTAAAGTAAAATAGATTTGAGCTAAGTTAGGCTTGGCTAGGCTAGGTTAGGCAAGGGAAGGTTTTGTTAGACTAGAGAAAAATAGAGTAGAGTAGAGTAGAGCAAAGTAGAGTGGAGCTTGGTTAGGCTAGGCTAAGCTAGGGTAAACTAGGTTAGGGTAAATAAGAGTAGAGTATAGTAGAGTAAAGTATAACAGAGCAAAGAAAATAAAAGTAGAGCAGAGCAGAGCATGGATAGGCTAGGCTTAATTAGGCGAGAGTATAGTAGAGTAGAGTAAAGTTTAGCAGAGCAGAGTAGTGTACAGCTAGGTTTGGTTAGGCTTAGCTAAGTTAGGGTAGACTAGAGCAGAGTAGAGTGGAGTAGAGCAGAGTAAAGTTGAGTAGAGTAGAGCTAGGTTTGGCTTGGCTAAGCAAGGCTAAGTTTGCTAGGCAAGGCTAGGCTAGAGTAGAGAATAGTAGAGTAGAGTAGACTAGAGTCGAGTAGAGTAAAGCTAGGTTAGGTTAGGCAAGGCTAGGCTAAAGTAGAGTAGAGTGGAGTATAGTAGAGCAGAGTGGAGTAGAGTAGAGTAGAGTAGATCAGAGCAAAGTAGAGCGTAGTAGAGCAAAGCTAGGTTAAGTTGGGCTATAGTATAGTATAGTAAAGTAGAGTGCAGTAGAGTGTAGAATATAGCTAGGTTAGGCTAGGCTAACTTAGGCTAGGTTAGGTTAAATTAGAGTAGAGTAGAGTGTAGTAGAGTAGAGCTATGTTAGATTAGGCTAGGCTAAGCTAGAGTACAATAGTGCAGAGTAGAGTAGAGTAGAGCAGAGAAGAGTAGAGCAGAGTAGAGTAGAGCTGAGTAGTAATGAGAAAAGCTAAGTAGAGTTAAGCTAGGCTAAGCTAGGGAAAGCTAGGATAGGCTAGGCTAAGCTAGGCAAAGCAAGGCTAGAGAAGAGTAGAGGTGAGTAGAGCTAGGTTAAGTGAGGCTAGTCTAGGTTATGTTAGAGTAGAGTGGAGTAGAGTTGAGTAGAGTAGAGTAGAGTAGACTAGAGTAGACTAGAGTAGAGTGGAGCTAGGTTAGGCAAGGCTAAGCTAAGCCAAGCTTGGATCAGTTAGGCTTCACTCTAGTAAAGTAGAGTAGTACAGAGTTGAGTAGAGCTCGATTAGGTTAGGCTAAGATAGGCTTGGCTAATGTACAATAAAGTAGAGCAGAGTAGAAAAGAGTAGAGCATAACTAGGTTAGGCTAAACAAGGTTAGGCAAGGCTCGGCTAGGCTATGCTAGAATAGAGTAGAGTAGAGTAGAATACAGTAGAGCTAGGTTAGGTTAGGTGAGGCTTGGCTAGGATATAGTATAGTAGAGTAGAGTTAAGTAGAGTAGAGCAAAGTAGAGCTGAGTAGAACATAGTAGAGAAGAGAAAAGTAAAGTAGAGCAGAGCATAGTAGAGCAGAGCAGGGAAGAGCAAAGTAGAGTGAGCAGAGCAGAGTAGAGAAGAGTATAGTAGAGTAGAGGTTAGTAGGCTAAGCTAGGTTATAGTAGAGTAGAGTAGTGCAGATATGGTAGAGTAGAATTTGGTTAGGCTAAACAAGGCTAAAGTGGTATTGAGGAAAGCATAGTAGAGAAGAGAACAGCAGCGTAGAGTATAGCAGAGCAAAGTAGAGCAGAGTAGAGTGTGCAAAGCAGAGCAGAGAAGAGAAGAGTAGTGTAGAGCACAACAAAGTAGAGAAGAGTACAACACAGTAGAATAATGCAGAGTATAATAGACTAGTGTAGAGTACAGCAGTGTAAAGTAGAGTTGAGTAGAACAGAGTATAGTGGAGTACAACAGAGCTTGGATAGGCTAGGCTAGGATAGGATATAGTAGATCGAGTAGAGTTATGTTAGGCTAGGCTTGGTTAGAGTTGAGTAGAATATAGTAGAGTAGAATAAAGTAGAGTAGAGTGGAGGAGAGGAGAGTAGAGTAGAGTCGAGCTAGGATAGGTTAAGCTAGATTACAACAGAGTAAAGTATAGTAGAGTAGAGAGGAGTAGAGTAGAGTAGAGTAGAGCAAAGCAGAGTAGAATAAACTAGAATAGAGTAGAGAAGTGCAAAGCAAAGAAGAGCAGAGCATAATAGAAGTGTAGAGTAGTATAATATAGAGTAGAGCAAAGTAGTGCAGAGCTACGTAGAGTAGAGTATAGTAGAGTAGAGCAGAGCTAGGTTATTCTATACTATGCCTATGTTAGGCTAGGCTAGCTAGAGTAGAGTAGAGTAGAGTAGAGCTCAGTTAAGTGAGGTTAGGCTAGGGTAGGCTTGCAAGCCTAGGCTAGGCTAAGCAGGAGTAAAGTAAAGTAGAGTAGACTATAATAGAGCTAGATTAGGTAATGCTAGGCTTCGATAGGCAAGAGTAGAGTAGACTAGAGTAGAGTAGAGTAGAATAACGTAGAGTAGAGTAGAGCAGAGTAGACAAAACAGACCAAAGTAGAGTATAACAAACTAGAATAGAGAACAGTAGAGTAAAGAAAATCAAAGTAGGGTAGAGCAGAGCAAAGCAAAGTAAAGCAGAGTAGAGCAAAGCTAGGTTAGGCTATGCTAGGCTTTGATAGGCTCAGCTAGGCTAAAGTAGAGTAGATAAGAGTGGAGTAGAGAAGAGTAGAGAAGAGCAAAGTAGAGTAGGGTAGAGTAGAGTAGAGTAGAGTAGAGTAGAGTAGAGCAGAGCAGAGTAGAGTAGAGCAGTGTAGAGCAAAGCAGAGAAAAGTAGAGTAGATTAGAGTAGAGTAAAGTATAGTAGAGAAGGGGAAATAAGAGTAGAGCAAAGTTAGGCTAGGCTTGGCTTGTCTAGGCTCAATTATGCTAGAGTAGAGTGGAGGAGATTATTATAGAGTAGAGTAGGGTACAGTAGAGCAGAGCAGAGTAGAGTAGAGTAGAGTAGAGCGAAGCAGAGTAGAGAAGACCATAGCTAGATTAGGTTTGGCAAGGCTAGGCTAAGTAAGAGGAGACTATAGTAGAATAGAGATAGGTTAAGTTTGGCTAGCCTTGGCTAAGATAGAGTAGAGTAGAGTAGAGTATAGTAGAGTAGAGAAGAGTAGAGTAGTGTAGAGTAGAGTAGAGTAGAGCTAGGTTAGGTTAGGCTAGGCCAAGTTATGTTGGCTAAGATAGGTTAGGCTTGCTTAGAGTAGACTAGAGTGGAGTAGAGCTGAGTAAAATAGAATAGAGTAGAGCTCGGTTAGGCTTGGCTAGGCAAGAGTATAATAGAGTATAGTGGAGTAGAGCAAAGCAGAGCAGAGTAGAGTAGAGTAGAGAATAGTAGAGAAGAGCAGAATAGAGTAGAGAAAAGAAGAGTAGAGAGAAGCTTAGTTAGGGAAGCCAATCTAGGTTAGGCTATGCTAGGGTAGAGTAGAGTTTAGTAGAGCTTGATTAGGCTAGGCTAGGCTAGGGAAGCTTAGAGTAGATTAGAGTAGAGTAGAGTAGAGTTAGGTTAGGCTTGACTAGGCAAGGGTAGGATAGGTTAGGGTAGGCAAGGCTAGCCTAGGGAAGAGTGGAGTAGAGTAGAGTAGAGTAGAGCTCAAATTAGCTAGGCTAGGCTAAAGTAAAGTATAGTAGAGCAGAGTAGTGTAATGGAATAGAGTGGAGTATAATAATGCTAGGTTAGGCAAGGTTGGGCTAGGCTAGGTAAGAGTAGAGTTGAGTAATGTAGAGTAAAGTAAAGAAGAGTAGAGTAGAGGAGAGCAGAATAGAGTAGAGCAAAATAAAGCAAAGAAGAGTAGAGTAGCATAGAGCATGGTAGAGTAGAGCAGAGCTAAGTTATGTTCAGCTAGGCTAGGCTAGGCAAGAGTAGTGTAGAGTAGAGTTATGTTAGGCTAGGCTAGAGTAGAGTAGAGCAGAGCAGAGAAGAGTAGAGCTAGGCTAGGCTAAACTAAAGTACAGTAGAGCTAGGTAGACTAGGCTAGGTTAGAGTAGATTAGAGTAGAGTATATTAGAGTAGAGTTAGAGTAGAATAGAGTATAGAACTAGGTTAGGCAAGATTAGGCTAGGGTCAATTTGTTTAGGTTAGGCAAGGCTAGGCTAAGCTAGGCTATAGTATAATAGAGTAGAGTGGAGTAGAGTAGAGTAGAGCTAAGTTAGGCTTGGCTAGGCAAAACTAGAGTAGAATTGAGTTGAGTCGACAAGAGTAGAGCAGAGTAGAGTAGAACAATGTAGAGTAGTGCAGAGGAGAGCAGAGGAGAGTAGAGCAGAGTTGAGTGGAGTAGAGTAGAGCAATAAAAAGAAGAGCAAAGCACAATAGAGTAGAGAAGAGCTAGGTTTGGCTAGGCTAGGCTAAGCTAAGCTCGAGTAGAGTTTATTATGGTAGAGCTAGGTTAAGCTATACTATGCTAGACTAAGTTAGAGTAGAGTAGAGTAGAGTAAAGTGTAGCAGAGGAGAGCTAAGTTAGGTTAGGCTAGGGTAAGCTAGCCTAGGCTAGGCTAGAGTTTAGTGAGTTGAGTAGAGTAGAGTACCATAGAGTAGAGCTTAGTTAGGCTAAGAAAGGCTAGGCTAGAGCATTATGGAGTAGAGTTGAGCATAACGAAGAAGAGCAAAGAAAAGTAGAATAGAGTAGAGTAGAGTAGAGAAGATCAAAGTAGAGTAGAGTAGATCATAGCAGAATAGAGCAGAGCAGAACAGAGTAGACTAGAGCTTGGTTAGGCTAAGCTAGCTAGGTTAGGCTCGATTAATGTTAAGTAGAATATAGTAGAGTAGAGTGGAGTAGAATAGAGTAGATTATAGTAGAGTAGAGTAGAGTAGAGGAGAGCTAGGTTAATCTAGGCTAAGAAAGGCAAGGCTAGGGTAGGCGAGGCTAGGCTAGATTAGAGTAGAGTATAGTAGAGCTCGATTAGGTTATGCTAGGAATTGCTAAGTAATGCTAATGTAGAGTAGAGTAGAGTAGAGCAAGACAGAGAAGAGTAGAGTAAAAAAAGAAGAATAAGATAGAGCAGATTAGAGCAGAGCAAAGTAAAGTAGAGTAGAGAAGATTTGAGCTAGGTTATGCTAACCAAGGCAAGGTTTGGCTGGGTTAAATTTGAGTAGAGTATAGTATAGTTGAGTAGGGTTGAGCAGAGTAGAGTTTAGCAAAGTAGAGTAGAGAAGAGCAAAGTAGAGCAGAGTAGAGCATAACAGAACAGAGTAGAGCAAAGTAGACTAGAGTAGAGTAGAGCAGCGTAGAGTAGGGCAGCACTAGGTTAGGCTTAGCTAGGCTAGGTTTGGCTAGGCTAGGATAGGTTAGAGTTGAGTAAAGTTGAGTAGAGAAGAGTAGATTAGAGTAGAGTAGAGAAGTGTAGAGTATAATATAGTATAATAGAGTAAAGTAGAGTAGAGTAGAGCAAGATTTATCAATGGTAGGCAGGGCTAAGATATGCCAAGCTTAGCTAGGCTAGGCTAGAATTTAGTAGAGTAATATAGAATAGAGAAGAGTAGAGCCATGTTACGTTAGGCTAAGTAAGGCTAAAGTAGTAGAATAGAGGAGAGTAGAATAAAGTAGAGAAGAGCAGAGTAGAGCAGAGTATAGCGAGTAGAGTAGAGCAAAGTGGAGCAAAGTAAAGCAGAGTAGAGTAAAGCAGAGTAGAGTAAAGCAGAGTAGAGTAGAATAGAAAGAGTAGAGTAGAAAGAGTAGAGCTAAGCTAAGTTAGGCTACGCATGGCTAGGCTAGGCTAGGCTTGAGTAGAGTGGAGTAGTGTAGGGTAGAATGGAGCAGAGCAGAGCATAGTAATAAAATGTAGAGTAGAGCATAGTAGATTAGAGTAGAGCAAGGATAAGCTAGGCTAGGCTAGGCATGGCTAGGCTAGGCTAGAGTAGAGTACAGTAAGATAGAGCTAGGTTAGGCTATGCTAGGTTAGGCTTGGTTAGAGCACAGTAGAGTAGAGTAGAGTACAGTAAAGCAAAGTATAGTAGAGTAGAGTAGAGAAGAGTAGAGTAGAGCTAGGTTAGGCTAGGCTAAGCTAAAGTATATTAGAGTAGAGTAGAATAGAATAGAGTAGAGCAGAGTAGAGTAGTGTAGAGGAGAGTAGGGTAGAGTAAAGCTAGGTTTGGCAAGGCTAAGCTAGGCTAGAGGAGAGTAGAGCAGAGTAGAGTATAGCTACGTTCGATTAGGCAAGCTAGGCTAAGTTAGAGTAGAGTAGAGTGGAGTAGATTAGAATATAATAAATTAGAGTTAAGTAGAATAGAGCTAGGTTAGGTTGGGTTAGGCTAGGCTAAGCTTTGCTAAGGTTGGCTAGACTAGGCTCGAGTAGAGTAACATAGAATGGAGTGGAGGAATTGAGTAGAGTAGAGTAGAGCTAGAATAAGAAACCTTAGGCTAGGTTATGCTAAACAAGGCTAGAGTAGAGTATAGTAGAGTGGAAAATAGTAGAGCAGAGAAGAGCAGAGAAGAGTAGAGTAGAGTCGAGTGAGTAGAGCTGAGTAGAGAAGAGTAAAGCATAGTAATGCTAAGTTAGGCTAGGCTTTGTTAGAGTAGAGTAGAGTAGAGTAGAGTAAAGTATAGTAGAATAGAGTAGAGAAGTGTAGAGTAGAGCTAGGTTAGGCTAGGCTAAGCTAGAGTATGATAGAGTATTGTAGAATAGAATAAAGTAGAGCAGAGTAGAGTAGAGTCATGTAGAGTAGAGTAGAGTAGAGTAGAGCTAGGTTTGGCTAGGCTAGGCTAGGAAAAAGTAAAGAAGAGCATAGTAGAGTATGGCTATGTTTCACTAGGCTTGGCTAGGCGAAGCAAGAGTGGAATAGAGTAGAGTTAAGTAGAGTAGATTTGAGTAGAGTAAAGTTAAGTAGAGTAGAGCTTGGTTAAGCTAAGCTAGGCTAGGCTAACCTTTGGTAAGGTTGGCTAGGCTAGGATAGTGTAGAGTACATTGGAGTATTGTAGAGTAGAGTAGAGTAGAGCTAGAATAGGCTTAGCTAGGCTAGGTTATGCTAAACAAGGCTAGAGTATAGCATAGTAGAGTAGAGAAGAGTAGAGCAGAGCAGAGAAGAGTAAAGCATAGCAGAACAAAGTTGAGCAAAGTAGAGCAGAGCAGAGCAGGGCTAGCTTAGGTTAGGCTAGGTTAGGTTAGGGTATAGTATAGTAGGGTAGTGTAGTGTAGAGTAGAGTAGAGCTAGGTTGGGTTACAGTAGGCTAAGCTAGGATTTAGTCAAGTAGAATAGAGTATAGTAGAGTAGAGTAGAGTAGAGTAGTGTAGAGTAGAGCAGAGCTAGGTTGGGTTAGGCTAGGCTAAGCTAGTATTTAATCGAGTAGAACACAGAACAGTAGAGTAAAGTAGAGTAAAGTAGAGTAGAGTAGAGTAGAGTAGAGGAGAGTAGAGTAGAGCTAGGTTTGGCTAAGCTTTGTTAGGCTATGCTAGAATAGGTTAGGCACGGCTAGAGTAGAGTAGAGTAGAGGAGATTAGAGTTGAGTAGAGTAGAGCAGGGCTAGGTTTGGCTTCCTTGGCTAGGCTAAAGTATAATAATGTAGAGTATAGTAGAGTAGAGTAGAGTAGAGAATAATAGAGTAGAGTAGAGAATAGCAGAGCAGAGTAGTGTAGAGGAGAGAAAACTATAGTAGAGCAGAGAAGAGTAGAGCTAAGTTATGCCAGGCCAAGTAAGGCTAGGATAAGCTAGAGTAGAGTTAGCATGGTTCGCTATGCTAGGCTAGGAAAGGTTAGAGTAGAGTAGAATAGAGTAGAGTAGAGTAGATTAGAGCTAGTTAGAGTAGGCTACGCTAGGGTCTGCAAGAGTAGAATAGCATAGAGCTCGATTAGGCTAGGCTAGGCTAGAGTGGAGTTGAGTAGAGTATAGTAGAGTAGAGCAAAGCAGAACAGAGTAGGGCATAGTAGAGTAGTGTAGAGTAGAGCAGAGCAAAGGATAGTAGAGCTAAGTTAGGCTAAGCTAATCTAAGTTAAGCTAGGCTAATGTAGGGTAGATTCTTTTAGGATAAGCAATGGTAAAGTAGAGTAGAGTAAAATAGAGTAGAGAAGAGTGTTGTAGAGCAAAGTAGTGCAAAGTAGAGAAAGTATAGTAGAGCAAAGAAGAGTAGAGCTAAGATAGGCTAAGGTAAGCTAAGCTAGAGTAGAAAAGAGTATAATAGAATAGAGTAGAGTATAATAGTGTGGAATATAATAGGGTAGAGTAGAGTTGAGTAAAGCTAGGTTAGGGTAGGCAAGGCTAGGCTAGGTTAGAGAAGAGTAGTGTAGTGTAGAGTAGAGTAGATTAAAGTAATGTAGAGTAAAGGAGAGTAGAATAGAGTAGAGGAAAAGATAGCAAAGAAGAGTCGAGTAGAGTAGAGTTGAGCATAGAAGAGCAGCATAGAGCAGAGTAAAGCAGAGCTAGGTTGGGTTTGACTAAGCTAGGATAGAGCAGAGCCAAGTAGAATTAGGTTAGGTTAGCCTAGGCTAGGATAAGTAAGACTATAATAAAGTAGAGTTGGGTAAACTAGAGCTAAATATTGTAGAGCAAAGCAGAGTAGAGCTCAGTTAGGCTATGCTAGGCTAGAGTAGAGTAGAGCTAGGTAGGCTAGGCTAGGCGAGGTTAAGGTAGAATAGACTAGAGTAGAGCAGATTAGTGTAGAGCTAGAGTAGAGTAGAGTAGAATGAGGTTAGGTTAGGCAAAGCTAGGATAGGTTAGGCTAGGCAAGGTTAGGTTAGGCTAGAGAATAATAAAACAGAATAGAGTAGAACAGAGAAGAGTAAGGTTAGCTAGGCTAGAGTACATCGATGTAGAGTAGAGTAGAGAAGAGCAGAGTAAAGTAGAGCAGTGCAAAGTAAAGTTGAGCAGAGCAAAGCTGAGCATGGTAAAGCAATAATAAGTAGAGCTAAGTATAGCAGTGTAGAGTAAAGCAAGGTCAGGCTAGGCTAGGATAGGTAAGGTTAGCCTAAACAAGAGTAGAGTAGAGTAGGGTAGAGCAAGGTTATGCTAAGTTATAGTAGAGTGGAGTAGAGCAGGGTAGAGTAGAGTAGAATGGAGAAGGTTAGGGAAGGCTAGGTTAGACGAGGGTAAGCTAGGCTAGGCTATGCTAGAGTTGAGTAGAGTAGAGTAGAGTAGAGTAGAGTAGAGCTTAGTTGGGCTAGGATAGGAAAGGGTAACCTATGCTAGAGAAGAGTAAAGTAGAGTTGAGTAGAACAAAGAAGAGCAAAGCAGAATAGAGAAGAGCAAAATATAGTAGAGTAGAGCAAAGCAGAATAGAGTAGAGTGGAGTAGAGTAGTTTAGAGCAGAGTAGAATAGAGCTAGATTATGCTATACTAGGTTAGGCTAGGTTAGAGTTCAGTTGGGTAGAGTAGAGTAGACTAGAGTAGAGTAGAGTAGAGTATAGCATAATAGAGTAAAGTAGAGCTAGGTTAACTTAGGCTAGGCGAGGCAAGGTTAGGCTACGTAGGGCTAGGCTAGAGTAGAGTAGAGCTTGATTAGGCTAAACTAGAGTAGAGTATTGTAGAGTAGAATAGAGTAGAGCAGAGTAGAGTGGAGCAAAGCAAAGAATAATAGGGTAGAGTAGAGCAGATAGAGCAGAGTAGAGAAGAGCAGATAGAGCAGAGTAGAGAAGAGTAGAGATGAGTTGAGCTAAGTAGAGAAGAGTAGAGCTAGGTTAGGCTAAACTTGGTGAGGTTAGGCTAGGTTAGAGTAAAGCAGAGTAGAGTGGAGTTGGGTAGAATTAGAGTAGAGTTGAGTAAAGTAGAGTGGAGAAGAGCAAAGTAGAGCAAAATAGAGTAGGGCAGAGTAGATTAGAGCAGAGTAGAGTAGAGTATTGTAGAGTAGAGTATATTATAATAGAGTAGACTGGAGTAGGCTAGAGTTAGGTTAATCTAGGCTAGGTAGGGCTTGGCTTGGCCAGGTATGGTTAAGCTAGTCCAGAGTAGAGTAGAGTAGAGTTAGGTTAGGTTAGCCTAAGATAAACTAAAGTAGAGTAGAGTAAAGAAGAGCAGAGCAAAGTAGACTAGAGCATAGGAAAGTAGAGAAAAACGATGTGGAGCAAAGTAGAGCGGAGCACAGTAGAGCTGAGCAGAGCAGAGAAGAGTGGAGCAAAGTTATGCTTAACTAAGCTAGAGTATAGTATAGTAGAGTACAGTAAAGTAGGGTGGAGCAGAGGAGAGCAGAGTAATAAAATGTAGAGTAGAGCGAGCTACATTAGGCTAGCCTAGGCAAGAGTAAAGTAGAGTAAAATTGAGCCAGGTTAGGTTAGGCTAGGCTAGGTGAAATTAGAGCAGCTTAGAGTAGTGTAGAGTAGAGTATAATAGTGTAGAGTAGAGTAGAGCTAGGTCAGGTTAGGCATGGCTAGGATAGGCTTGGCAAGGTTAGAGTGGAGTAGAGTAGAGTAGAGTAGAGTATAATAGATTAGGGCTTGGTTTGGTTGGTTAGGCTAGAGTATATTAGAGCAAAGCAGAGTAGAGTAGAGTAGAGTAGAGCAGAGTAGAGTGGAGTAGAGCAGAGTAGAGTAAAGCAAAGCAAAGTAGAGTAGACCAGAGAAGAGAAGAGCAAAGTAGAGTTGTGTAGAGGAGAGAGAGAAGAGCAGAGTAAAGTAGAGCAAAGTAGAGTAGCACAAGGCTATTCTAGGCTAGAGTAAATTAGAGTAGAGTAGAGTAAAGCTAAGTTAAGCTAGGCTAGGCTAAGATTGGTTAAAGAAGGGTAGAGTAGAGTAGAGTAGAAGGGAGGAGAGCAAAGAAGAGTATAGCAAAGTAAAGCAGAGTAGAGGAGAGTACATAGAGTAGAGTCGAGTAGAATAGAGCAGAACAGATTAGAGAAAAGTAGAACAAAGTAGAGAAGAGTAGATCAGAGTGGAGCAGAGTAGAGTAAGGTTAAGCAAGGCTAAGCTAAGCTAGGCTAGGTTAGGCTAGGCTATGTTATAGTAGAGAAGAGTAGGGTAGTGTAGAGTAGAGAAGAATAGAGTAGAGTAGAATAGAGTAGAGTAGAGTGGAGTAGAGCTAGTTAGGTTTGACTAAGCTAGGTTAGGCTAGCTAGAGTAGAGTAGAGTAGAGTAGAGCTCAGTTAGGTTCTACTAGGCTAGGTTTTGCTTTATTAAGAGTAGAGTAGAGCAGAGGAAAGTAGAGCAAAGCATAACAGAGCAGAGCAAAGCTAGGTTAGGCTAGGCTAGTCAAGGTTAGGCTGGGTTAGTGTTGAGCAGAGTTGAGTAGAGCATAGTATGGTAAAGCTAAGTTAGGTTAGGCTAGGATAGGCTAAGGTAGAGTAGAATGGAGTAGGGTAGAGTAGAGTAGAGTAGACTAGAGCATAGTAGAGTAGGGCAGAGAATAGTAGAGTTGAGTAGAGTAGAGCAAAAATTGTGGAGTTGAGTATGGCTGAGTAAAGTATAGCAGAATAGAGAAGAGTATTTTAAAGCACAGTAGAGCAGAGATAGGTGAGGCTAGTCTAAGCTAGAGTAGAGTAGAGTAGAGAAGAGTAGAGTAAAGTAGAGCAGAGTAGAGTCAAGTAGAGCTTGGTTAGGTTAGGCTAGAGTAGAGTAGAGATGAGTAGAGTACGGTAGAGTAGAGTTGAGTAAAGTGGAGAAGACTAGAGCTAAAGAAAGTAGAGTAAAAGAGAGTAGAGGAGAGGAGAGCATAGTAGAGTAAAGCAGAGCAGAGCAGAGTAGAAGAGTAGAGTAAAGCTTAATAGAGTAGAGTAGAGCAGAGTAGAGTAGAGTTGAGCTTGGTTAAGCAAGGCTAAGCTACGTTAGGCTAGGCTAAGATAGAGTAATGTAGAGTAGAGTAGAGTAGAATAGAGTTAGATTTGGCTAGGCAAGGCAAGGCTAGGCTAGGCTAAAATAAAACAGAGTACAGTAAAATAGAATAGAAGAGAGTAAAATAGAGTACAGTAGATCAAAGAAGAGTAAAATGGAGTAGAGTAGAGTAAAGTAGAGTAGAGGAGAGGATAGGAGAGAAGATTAGAGGAGAGGAGATGGGAGGAGAGGAGAGGAGAGAGAAAAAGAGAAGAGTAGAGTAGGGTAGAGAAGAATAGAATAGAGCAGATCACAATAAAGTAGAGCAGAGCAAAGTAATGTAGAGCAAAGCAAAGAAGAGAGTAGAGCAGAGTTAGGAAAAATAGAGCAGAACAGAGTAGAGTACGGTAGAGCTAGGTTAGGCTAAGCTAAGTTAAAGTGGAGTACAGTAGAGTAGAGTGGAGCTCAATTAGGTTGGGCTTAGCTAAGCGAAGCTAGTTTAGGCTAGAGTAGCATAGAGTAGAGCAGAGTAGAGTAGAGTATAGTAGAGTAGAGTAGAGAAGAGCTAAGTTTGGTTAGGCTAAGCTAAGCTAGGCTTGTTAGAGTAGAGTAGGATATAGTAGAGCAGAACGGAGAAGAGCAGAGTAGAGTAGAGTAGAGTAGTCAAACTAGGTTAGGCTAGAGTAAAGTAGTGTAGAGTAGAGGTGAGTAAAGGCTAGGTTAGAGTAATATTAAGTAGAGTTGTGTAAAGAAGAATAGAGTAGAGTAGAGAATAGTGAAGTAGAGTATAATAGTACTTGGCTAGGCTAGGCTATACAAAAATAGAGTAAAATAGAATAGAGTAGATTAGAGTAGAATAGAGTAGAGTATGGAGTGCAGAATAATGTAGGGTATAATATAATAGAGTAGAGTATAATAAGGTTAGGCTAGGCTTGGTTACAGTAGAGTAGATAGCGTAAAGTAGAGCTCGGTTAGGTTATGTTAGGCTTGGGTAGAGAAGAGTAGGAGAGAGTACTGAAGAGTAGAGCATAGTAGAGTAGAGTAGAGCAGAGAAGTGTAGAGTATATCTGGGTTAAGATAGGCTAGGCACAGCTAGGCTGAAGTGTAGTAGAGTAGAGTAGAGTAGAGTAGAGTAGAGCTAGGTTAGGTTAGACAAGATCAGAATAGAGTAGTATAGAGTAGAGTAGACTATAATAGAATATAGTAGAGTATAGTAGAGTAAAGTAGAGTAGAGTATAGTAGAGCTGGATTAGGCAAGTCTAGGCTAGAGTTGTGTAAAGTAGAGAATAATATAGTAGAGTGGTGTAGAGTGGAGTATAGAAGAGAAGAGTAGAGCGGAGTAGAGTAGAGTAGAGTAAAGGAGAGGAGAGGAAAAAAGGGAGGAGAGGAGAAGAGAGTTGAGTTGAGCCAAGTAGAGCATAGCAAGGTAGAGCATAACAGAGTAGAGCAGAGCAGAGTAGTGCAAAGTAGAGTAGACCAGAGTGAAGTAGAGATGAGTATAGTGTATTAAAAGAGAGCAGATAGAGTATAGAATAGAATAGAGCAAAGTATAGCAGAATAGAGTAGAGCTAAGTTAGGCTATGTTAGAGTAGAGTCGAGTAGAGCAAAGTAGAGTAGAGTAGAGAAGAGCTAAGTTAGGCAAGGCTAACGTACAATAGAGTGGAGCAGAGTATAGTAGAATAGAGTAAAGCAAAGGAAAGTATAGCAGAGCAAAGTAGAGCAAACCATAATAAAGCAGAGCAGAGTAGACCTTGGTTAGGTTAGGCTATGCTAGGCTAGGCAAGGATAGAGTAGAGTATAGTAGAATGGAGTAAAGTGGAGTAAAGTAGAGTAGAGCCATTTTAGGTTATGTTAGGCTCAGTTAAGTTAGAGTAGAGTTGTGTAAAATAGATTAGAGTATAGTAGATAAGAGTAGAGAAGAAGAAAGCAAAGAAGTGTAGAGCAGAGTAGAGTAAAGAAGAGTAGAGTAGACTAGAGTAGAAAATAGTAGAGTACAACTGAGCTAGGTTAGGCTAGGTTAGGCTAGAGGAGAGTAGAGCAGAGTATAGGTAGGTTAGGTTAGCCAAGGCTAGGTTAGGTCAGAATAGAGTAGTGTAGAGTATTGTAGAATAGACTATAATATGGTAGATAGAGTAAAGTAAGTAGAATAGAGTAGAGTTGAGTAGCATAGAAAAGGGAAGTGTAGAGTAGAGCCTGGTTAGGCTAAGCTAGTTTAGACTAGGCTAGGCAAGAGTAGAGTAGAGTATTATAGAGGAGAGCAGAGCAGAGTAGAGCAAAGTTGAGTAGAGCTAAGAAGAATAGAGCATAGTAGAGTAAAGGAAAGCAGAGCAAAGTAGAGAAAAGCAGAGTAGAGCAAAGTAGTGTGGAGTAGAGCAGAGCAAAGAAAAGCATAGTAAAGTTAGGTTAGTTTAAGCTATGCAAGGCTAGGTTAGAGTTGAGTAGAGTAGAGTATAATAGAGTAGAGGATTGTGTAGTAGAGTAGAGTAGAGTAGAGCTGGGTTAGGCTAGGCTTGTCTAGGTTTGGTTAAGCTTGGCTATTGTATAGTAGTGTAGTGCTTGGTTAGGCAAGGCAAGGTTAGGCTATGCTACCTTAAGCTACAGTAGAGCATAATAGAGTAAATCAGAGTAGAGTAGACTGAAGCAGGATAATGCAGAGCTAGGTAAAGCTATGCTAGGATAGGCTAAACTGGGCCAGAGTAGAGTAGACTAGAGTAGAGCTTAACTAGGCTAGCTAAGCTCAAGTAGGCTAGGTAAGTGTAGTTGAATAAAGTAGAGTAGAGCTAGTTTAGGCTCAGCTAGGTTAGGCAAGGTAAGGGTGGAGTAGAGTATAGTAGAGTAGAGCATAGTAGAGTTATGTTAGGATAGGATAGCGTAGGCTATGAAGGTTAGGCTAGGCCAGGTTATATTAGAGTAAAATATAGTAGAGTAGAGTAGAGCAAGGTTAGGTTAGGCTAGGCTAGAGTAGAGTAGAGTAGAGAAGGGCAAAGTTAGGTTGTAGTACAAAGTAGAGTAGAGTCGAGAAGAGCAGAGCTGAGTGGAGTAGAGTAGAGTAAAGAAGAGTAAAATAGAGCATAGCATAGTAGAGTAGAGTTGAGTAGAGTAGAGCTAGATTAGGCTAGTCATGGCTAGGCTACGTTAATGTAGGTAAGGCTAGGCAAGAATAGAGTAGAGTATAGTGGAGCTTGGTTAGGCTAGGCTAAGGTAGTTTAGATTATAGTAGAGTAAAGTGTAGTAGAGTAGAATAGAGTGGAGTTTAGTAGAGTAGAGCAAGCATAAGTTAGGCTAGGCTAGGCTACGTTAGGGTAGGTTAGAGTAGGCTAGAATACAGTAGAGTGGAGTAGAGTAGAGTAAGGTTTTGCTTGGCTAGGCTATACTAGAGTAGAGTAGAGTAGATTAAAGTAAAGTAGAGTAGAGTAGAGGAGAGGAGAGGAGAGGAGAGGAGAGTAGAGCAGAGAAAAGGAGAGCAAAGCAAAGTAAAGCAGAGCATAGTAGAAGAGTAAGGCAAAGTAATATGGAGTAGACTAGAGTAATATAGAGTAGAGTAGAGTTGAGCAGAGTAAAGTAGAGCTGAGCTAAGTTATTCTATGCTAGGTTAGTTTAAGCTACGCTAGGCTCAAGTAGAGTAGAATAGAGTAGACTAGAGTAGAATAGAGTAGACTAGAGTAGAATAGAGTAGAGTAGAGGAGAGGAGAGGAGAAGAAAGGGAGGAGAGGAGAGGAGAGGTAAGGAGAGGAGAGCAAAATAAAGCAGAGCTAGGTAGAGCATAATAAAGTAAGTAGAGCAGAGCAAAGAAAAGAAGAGTAGAGTGGAGTAGAGCAACGTAATGCAAAGAAGAGCATCGAAGAATAGAGCAGAGGAGAGTAGACATGAGAAAAGTTAACTAGACTAGAGAAGAGTAAAGAAGAGCATAACAGAGTAGAGGAGTGTAGAGTAGAGTAGAGAAAATTAGAGTAAAGTAGAATAGAGTAGAGTAGAGTAGAGTAGAGCAAAGCTAGGATTTACATTGCTAGGTTATTCTAAGCTAGGCGAGAGTGGAGTAGAGTAGAGTAAATCAATGTTAGGTTAGGGCAGGCTAGAGTATAGTTGAGTAGAGTAGAGTAGAGTAAAGTAGAGTAGAATAGAGCATAACAGAGTAGAGCAAAGGAAAGCAGAGCAGAGCATAGTAGAGAAAAGTAGAGTAAAGTAGACAAAAGTAGAGTAGAGCTAGGTTATACTAGTATTGGTTAAGCTATGTTAGGCTAGGCTTGATTAGAATAGAGCATAATAGAATATAATAGAGTAAAATAGAGTAGAGCTAGGTTATGTCAGGTTAGGCTAGGCTATGTTTGAGTAGAGAAGGGTAGAGTAAAATATATTAAAGTATAGTAGCATAAAGTAGAGTAAAGTTGAGTAGAGAAGAGTATAGTAAACAAGAGTAGAGTAAAGTAGAGTAGAATGGAGGTTATCAGAGTAGAGTAAAGTTAGGTTAGCTTAGGCAAAGTTAAGCTTGGATGGGCTAGGCTAGGCTAAAGTATGCTAAGCCAAGCAAGAGTAAAGGAGTTTATTATGGAGTAGAGTATATTAGACACAAGTAGAGCTGAGCTAGGTTAGGCTTGACTAGGTTACGCTAGGCTAGGCAAGGCTAGAGTAGAGTAGAGTAGAGTAGAGTAGAGTAGAGTAGAATAGATTAGAGAAGAGATGAGCAGAGTAGAGCAGAATATAGCAAAGTAAAGTAGAGTAAAGCAAACTGAGGTTAGGTTAGGCTAGGCTTAGTTAAGCTAGGCTATATTAGGCTTACCTATATTAGGCTAGGTTATAGTAGAGTAGAGCAGAATAGAGTAGAGAAGAGTAGAGTAGATTTAGTAAAGTAGAGCTAGGGTAAGCTACGCTAAGGTAGGCTAAGCTTGGCTAGGCTTTGTTAGAGTAGAGTAGAGTAAAGCTAAGTTAAGCTAAGTTAGGATAGAGTATAGAGTAGAGTAGAGTAGGGCATAATAGAGTAGAGTAAAGCAGAGAAGAGGAGAGCATAGTAGAGTAGTATAGAGCATAGTAGAGTAGAGTAGAGCAGAGAGGAGCAAGCTAAAGTTAGGCTAGGCTAAACAAGGCTAGAGTAGATAGGAGAAGAGTAGGGTAGAGTAAAGCAAGGTTAGTCCTGGCTAGCCTAGGTTAGAGTGGACTAGAGTAGAGTAGAGCAGAGTACAGTAGAATAGAGTAGTGTAGAGCAAAAAGAGTACAGTAGAGCTAGGTTATGCTAGGCTTGGCTGGGATAGGGTAGGCTAGGCTCGACTAGACTAGGCTAGAGTAAAGTAGAGCAATGTAGAGTAGAGTAGAGTTCAGTAGAGCTTAATAAAAGATAGTAGAGGAGAGTATAGACAAGTATAGAAAAGTAGATCAAAGAAGAGCAGTCCAGAGAAGAGTAAAGCAAAGTAGAGGAGAGCAGGGTAAAGTAGAGCATAAAAAAGTAGAGAAAAGTAGAATAGAGCAGAGAAAAGTATAATAGAGTAGAGCAAAGTAGAGCAGTGTAATGTAGAGTAGAGTAGAGCTGGGTTAGGATAGGTAAAGCTAGAGAAGAGTAGAGTAGAGTAGGATAGAGCTCGATTTGGCTAGGCTATGTTATGTTAAAGTAGAGTAGAGTAGAGTAGAGTAGAGTAGAGTAGAGTAGAGTAGAGTAGAGTAGAGTAGGGTAGAGTAGAGTAGAGCTAGGTCAAGCTAGGTTAGGCTAGGCTAGGACTAGAGTATAGTGGAGCAGAGTAGGGTATAATATAGTTAAGTAGAGCTGAGTTGAACGGAGTAGGAAAGATTAAACTAGAGCAAAGCATAGCCAGGTTAGATAAGGCTAAGCTAGGCTAGGCTATGCAAGAGTATGGTTGGGTTGAGCTAGGTTTGGTTACACAAGGCTAGGTTAGGTTAGGGTAGAGTAAAGTAGAGTAGAGTAAAGTAGAGTTGAGCTTGTTTAGGCTAGGCTAGGTTAGGCAAGGCTAGAGCAGTGTAGAGTAGAGTAGAGTGGAGTAGAGTAGAGTAAAGTAGAGCAAGGTAAGGCTAGGCTAAATTAGGCTTGGTTAGAGTAAAATAGAGTGGAGTAGAGTAGAGTAGAGCAAAAGAGATTAGAGGAGAGCAGAATGGAGCATAGCATAATAGAGTAGAGTAGAAAAGAATAGAGTAGAGTATAGTAAAGTAGAGAAGAGTAGAGCAGAGAGAAGTAGAGCAAAGAATTGTATAGAATGGCTATATTAGTGAGGATAGGTTAGGCTTGCCTACGCTAGGCATGGTTAGAGTAGAGTAGAGCATGCTAGAGCAAGTTAGGGTAGGTTAGACAAGGCTAGGTTAAAGTAGAGTAGAGTAGAGTTAAGTTGAGTAGAGTTGAGTTGGGTAGAGCTAGGTTAGGATAAGTTAAGGTAGGTTAGGGTAGGCTGGAGTAGAGTAGAATACTATAGAGTAGAATAGAGTAGAGCATAGTAGAGTAGAGTAGAGTTAGGATAGGCTAAGGTAGGCTAAAGTAGAATAGAGTAGAGTATAGTATAGTAGAGTAGAGTAGGTTAGAGCCATGTTAGGCTAGCTTAGGCTAGTTAGAGTAGAGTAGAGTAGAGCTAGGTTAGGCTAAGCTAGGTTAGAGTAGAGTAAAGTAGAGTAGATCTACATTAGGCTAAGCTATACTTGAGTATAATAGAGCAGAGTGGGGTAGAATAGAGTAGAGCAGAATAAAGCAGAGTAGTGCGAGGCTGAGTAAAGTAGAGTAGAGTAGGGTAGAGTAGAGTAGAGTAGAGAAGACATGATAGAGCATAGTAGAGCAGAGCAAAAAAGAGTAGAGCTGAGCAGAGCAAAGCTAGGATAGGCAAGGCTGAGCTAGGGTAGAGGCTAGAGTAGTGTAGAGTTAGGTTAGGTTAGGCTTGGATAGGTTAGGCTAAAGTAGAGTAGAGTAGAGTAAAGTAGAGAGAGTAGAGAAGAGTAGAGTAAGTTAGAGTAAAGGAGAGTAGAGTAGAGTAGAGCTAGGTTAGCTTAGGTTAGGTTAGGCTAGGTTAGGCTAGGAAAGGCTAAGTTAGGCTAGACTAGACTAGAGTAGAGTAAAGTAGAGGTGGGATAGGTTAAGCTAGGATAGGCTAAGCTAGAGTACATTAGAGTAGAGTAGAGTAGAGCAGAGTAGAGTAGAGTCGTGTAGAGAAGAGGAGCAAAGTGGATGCTAGGTTATGCGAGGCTAGGCTAGGGTAGGCTAAAGTAGGGTAGACAAGAGTAGGGCTAGGATATGCTAAGCTAGGTAGGTTAGAGTAGAGTAGAGTATAGTAGAGAATAACATAATAGACTGGAGCAGAGTAGGGCAGAGTAGAGTTAGGTTAGGCTTGGCAAGGCTAAGCTAGGGTAGGCTAAGTTAGGCTAGTGTTTAGTAGAGTAGAGTGGAGTAGCATAGAGAAGAGTAGAGTGGAGCAGAGCCCGATTAGGTTCGACTTGTTTAGGCTTGGTTGGGCTATAGTAGAATAGAGTAGAGCAAAGCATGAAAGAGCAGAATAGAGAAGACCAGAGAGGAGTAGAGTAGAGTTGAGTAGAGAAGAGTAGAGTAGAGCAGAACAGAGAAAGAAGAGGAGAGCTGAGACTAGGGTAATGCAAAGCGTAGTAGAGCTATGTTAGGCTAAGCTATACTAGGTTAGGCTAGGCAAGGCTAGGTTAGAGTAGAGTAGAGTAGAGTACAATAGAGTTGACCATAGTATAGTAGAGAAGAGTTGAGTTGTATAAAGCTAAGTTTGGCTGGGCTAGGTTAGGCTAGGCACGACCGTGCTAGAGTAGAGTAGGTTAGGTTAGGCTTGGCTAGGTTAGGCAAGAGTTTAATAGGGTATAATAGTATAGAGTAGAGTGAGTAGAACAAAGAAGAGTATAGCAGATCAGAGCAAAGTAGAGTAGAGTAAAGTAGAGTAGAGTAGAGAATAGTTGGGCTAGGTTAAGATAGGTAAGGCTAGAACAGAGTAGAGTAGGTTAGAGCTAAGTAGAGCAGACTAGAGTAGGCTAGAGAAGAGTTAGGTTTGGCTAGGCTAAGATAAAGTGGACTAGAGTAAAGCTAAGTTAGGTTAAGCTTGGCATGGCTAGGTTAGAGTAGAGTAGTGTAGAGTAGAGTAGAGAGAGTAGAGTAGAGTACAGTATAGTAGCATAAAGGAGAGTAGAGTAGAGTAAAGCTAGGTTAAGTTAGGTTACGTTAGGCTAGGTTAAGCTAGGAAAGGCTAGGCTAGGCTAGAGTAGACTAGAGTAGAGGTGAGAAAGGTTAAGCTAGGCTAGGCTAGGCTAGAGTATAGTAGAGTAGAGTAGAGTAGAGCAAAGTAGACTAGAGAAGAGGAGCAATGTGGAAGCTAGGACAGGCTAGAGTAGGCTAAAGTAGAGTGGAGAAGAGTAGGGATAGGATATGCTAGGCGAGGCTAGGTTGGAGTAGAGTAGAGTATAGTAGAAAATAATATAATAGATTAGAGGAGAGTAGGGTAGAGTACAGTTAAGTTATGCTAGGTTAGGCTAGGTTAGGGTAAGCAAAGCTAGGCTAGTGTAGAGTAGAATAGAATAGAGTAACATAGAGAAGAGTAGAGTAGAGAAGAGCCCAATTAGGTTCAGCTCATTTAGGCTAGGATGGGTTAGAGTAGAATAGAGTAGAGCAAAGCATGGAAGAGTAGAGTAAAGAAGATCGGAGAGGAGCAGAGTAGAGTAGAGCAGAGTAAATAAGAGCAGAATAGTGAAAAGAAGAGCATAGTAGAGAGTAGAGTAGAGCAATGCATAGTAGAGCTTGGTTGGGGTAAGCTATGCTAGGTTAGGCTCGATAAGGCTAAGCTAGAGTAGAGTTTAGTATAGTATAGTAGAGAAGAGTCGAGTAGTGTAGAGATAGGTTATGCTAGGCTAGGTTAGGATAGGCATGGCTATGCTATAATAGAGTAGAGTAGAGTAGAGTAGAGCTAGGTTAGGTTAGGCTAGGCTAAGTTAGGCCAGAGTTTAATAGGGTATAATAGAGTAGAGTAGAGTATAGTAGAGCAGAGAAGCACAGAGCTGATTAGAGCAAAGTAGAGTAGAGTAGAGTAAAGTAGAGGGGAGTAGAGAATAGTTAGGCTAGGTTGAGATAGGCAAAGCTAGAGCAGAGTAGAGTAAAGAACATTAAAGTAGAGTAGAGTAGAGCTGAGTAGAGCTAAGTAGAGCTGAGTAGAGTATTGTAGAGTAAAGTAGAGTAGAGTAGAATAGCATAAAGAAAAGTGAAATAGAGTAGAGCAGAGTAGAGTACAAAAGAGCAAAGTATAGTAGAGTAGAGTAGAGAAAGATTAGACTAGGCCAAGCTAGGCTAGGATATAGTTGAGTAGAGTAGAGCATAGTGGAGTAGAATAGAAGAGAGTAGAGTACAGATAGGTTATGCTAGGTTATAGTAGAGTAGTGTGAAGTAGAGTAGAGTAGAGTAGAGTAGAGCAAGGTTTGGCTAGGCTAGGTAAAGACAGGCTAGGCTAGGCTTACCAATGCTAGAGTAGAATATACTAGAGTAGAGTAGAGTAGAGTATAGGGAGTTAGGTTAGGCTAAGGTTAGCTAGAGCATAGTAAAGTAGAGTCGAGTAAAGCAAAGCATAGTAAAATAGAGCAGTGCAGAGTAATGTTGGGTCAGAGCTGAGTAGAGTTCGGTTAGGGTAAGTAAGAAAAGGGTAGGCAAGGCTTGGTTAGGATATGCTAGGATAGAGTAGAGTACAGTAGAGTAGAGTGGAGCTGTGTTAGGCTCAGATATGCTAAGCTAGGTTAGAGTAAAATAGAGTAGAGTAGAGTAGTGTGGGGTAGTGTAGAGCTCAATTAGGCTAGGCTAGGCTAGATTAGAGGAAAGTAGAGAAGAGTAGAGTAGAGTAGTGTAGAGTAAAGTAGAGTAGGGCTAGGTTTGGCTAGGCTAGGCTATGAAAGGCTATTATGGAGCAAATTGAGTCGAGAAGAGCAGAGTAGAGAAGAGTAGAGTAGAATAGGGCTAACTAGAGTAGAGAAGAGTAGATTAGAGTTGAGTTGAATTAAGCAGAGCAGAGTAGAGCTAGGTTAGGGTAAGTTAGGATTTGTTAGAGTATAGTAGAGTAGAGTGGAGCAGAGTAGAGTAGAGTATAGTAGAATAGAATAGAGTAGAGTAGAGTAAAGTTGAGTATAATAGAGTAGAGTAGAGCTATGTTAGGCTAGGCTAGAGTAGAGTAAGTAGAGTATAGTGGAGTAGAGTAGAGCTAAGTTAGGTTAGGCTATGCTAGGCTAAGCTGGGATAGGTTTGGCTAGGCAAGGCTCACCTTTGCTTAAGTAGAATAGAGTAAAGCAGAGCAGAGTAGAGTATAGTAGAGCAAAGCAGAGCTGAATAGAGTAGAGAAGAGTGGAGAAGAGTGGAGAAGAGCATAGCAGAGCTAAGTTAGGCTAGGTTCAGCTAAGCTAGGCTAAGCTAGGTTAAGGTAGGCTAAAGTCGAGCAGAGTAGAGTAGACCTAGGGCTAGGCTTGGTTAGAGTAGAGTAGTGTTGAGTGGAGTAGAGTATAATAGAGCAGAGTAGAGTAGAGCAGAGTAGAGCAAAGCAGAGTAGAGCAAAGCAAAGCTGAGTAATGCAAAGCTAAGTTAAGCAAGGTGAGGCTAGAGAAGAGCAGAGTAGAGTAGAGTAAAGCTTATTTAGCAGAGTAGAGTAGGATAGAGTAGAGTAGAGCAGAGCTCAACAAAGAAGAGTAGAGTAGAGCTAGGTTAGGATAGGCTAGGCTAGGTTGGGCTAGGCTAAAGTAGAGTAGAGTAGAGCTAAGTTAGGCTAGGCTAGGTAGGATTAGAGTAGAGTTAACTTTAGTAGAGTAGAGTATAGTAAAGGAGAGGAGAGTAGAGAAGAGCAGAGTAGAGTAGAGAAGAGCTAGTTAAGCTAGGGTAGGCTTGGTAGGATAGGCTAGAGTGGAGTATTATGGAGTAGAGTAGAGTAGATTAAGATAGGTTAGGCTATGATAGGCTAGAGTATAGTGGAGCAGAGTAGGGTAAAGTAAAGAAAAGTAGAGTAGAGTAGAGTAGAGTAGAGTAGGGTAGAGTAGGGCAGAGCAGAGTAAATGAGAGCAGAGCAGAACAAGTTTTGGGTTAGGGTAGGCTAGGCTAAACTTGGCCAGGCTAAAGTAAAGTAGAGTAGAGTAGGGTAGGATAGTGTAGAGTAGAGTATAGCTAGGTTATGCTAAGATAAGTTAGTGTAGAGTATAATAGAGAAGAATATAATAGAGCAAATTAGAGTAGAGTAAAATAGATTAGAGCTAGGTTAGGCTAGGTTAGGGTAGGCTAGGCTAGAATAGGCAAGGCTAGAGTATAACAACATAGAGTACAATAGAATTGAGTAGAGCTAAGTTAGGCTAGGTTAGGCTAGACTAGGCTAGGCTTGGCTAGACTAGTCTAGATTAGAGTAGATTAGAGAAAAGTAAAGCAGAGAAGTATAGAGTAGAGTTAAGCAGAGTAGGGCATAGTAAAGTAAAATAGAGCAAAGCAAAATAGAGTAGAGTGTAGCAAAGTAGAGTGGAGTATAGTATAGCAGAGCCAAGTTAGCTTAGGCTAGCCTAGCCATAGAAGAGTAGAGTAGAGTATAGCAAGGTTAGGCACGATCAGGCTAGGCTTGGCTAGGCTAGTGTGCCTAGGCTAGGTTAGGCTAGAGTAAAGTAGATTAGAGTAGAGTAAAATTGAGTATAGAAGAACAGAGTATAGTCGAGTAGAGTTAAATAGAGTAGAGCCGAGAAGACTAGAGAAGAGTAGAGTATAACTTGATTAGTTTAGGCTAGGCTGGGCTAGGCTAAGCTAAAGTAGAGTAGAGTAGGATACAATAGAGAAGAGGAGAGCATAACAAAGCAAAATAGAGTAGAGCAGAGTAAAGTAGAGCTAACCTGATCTAAGTAGAGCAGAGTGGAGTGAAGCAGAGCAGAGAAGAGTAGAGTAGAGCAATGTAAAGCAAAGTAAAGCAGAGTAGAGTAGAGCTAGGTTATGTTATGTTAGGCAAGTCTAGGCTAAGCTTGAGAAGAGTAGAGTAAAGCAGAGAAGAGTAGAGCTAGGTTAGGTAAGGCTAGGCTAATCTAGGTTAGAGTAGAGTAGAGCTAATTTGGGCTAGGCTAGGCTGTTGTAAGTCAGGCTAGGCTAGAGAAGAGTAGAGTGGAGTAGAGTAGATTAGAGCTAGGTTAGGCTAGGCTAGGCTAGAGTACATTAGAGAAGAGTAGAGCAAAGTAGAGAAGAGTATAGCAGAGTGTAACAGAGTAGAGCTAGAATAGGCTAGGCTTGGCTCGGCTAAATTAGTCTAAGCTAGAGTAGAGTAGAGTTGAGTTGAGTAGAGTAGGATAGAGTAGAGTGGAGTTAATCTAGGCCAGGTTGAGCTAAGTTAGAGTAAAGTGTAGTAGAGTAGATTAGAGTAGAGTAGATTAGAGTAAAGTGGAGTAGACCTAGGTCTGGTTAGGCTTGGCTAGGCTTAGCTAGGCTAGGCTAAGTTGGGCTAAAGTATAGTAATTAGAGTGGAGTAGAGTAGAGTAGAGTTGAGCTAAGTTCAGCTAAGCTAGGCTAAAGTAAAGTAGAGTAGAGAATAGTACAAAGTAGAGCAGAGAAAAGTAGAGTAGAGTAATTTAGAGTAGAATAGATTAGAGTAGAGTAGATAGAGCAGAGTAGAGCAGAGTAGAGCTAAGCAAGGTTATGCTAGGTTAGGGTAGGCTAGAGAGGAGTAGAGTAGACTAGCACAAGTTTAGGCTTGGCAAGGTTAGAGTGGCTACTCTAGGTTATGCTAGGCTACTTAGAGTTCAGAGGAGTAGCGTAGAAAGAGCAAAGTAGAGAAGGATATAGTAGAGCAGAGTATAGTAGAGCAAGGCAAAGTAGAGGAGAATAGAAAATAGTAGAGTATTGCAGAGCAAAGTAATGCATAGTAGACCTAGCTTAGGGTAAGCTATGCTACGTAAGGCTAGGTTAGACAATTTTAGAGTAAAGTAGAGTAGAGTAGAGTAAAATAGAGTAGAGTAGAGTAGAGTAGAGCATTACAGAGTAGAGAAGAGCTATGCAGAGCTCAACTGAGCTTAGCTGATCATAGTAGAGCAGAGCAGAGCAGAGCAAAGAAGTGCATGACAGAGCAAAACAAAGTAGAGTTGAGTAGAGAAGATCTGAGTAGAGTAGAGTATAGCAGTGTAAAGTAAAGCAGAGTAGAGCTAGGTTAGGCTAGGCTAGGTTGGGTTAGGCTTGAGTAAAGTAGGGTATAGTAGAGTAAAGCTAGGTAAGGTTAGGTTAGGCTAGAGTAAAGTAGGGTATAGTAGAGTAAAGCTAGGTTAGGTTAGGTTAGGCTAGGCTTGGCTTGAGCAGGGTAGTGTAAAGTATAGTAGAATATAGTATAATATAACAAAGTAGATCAGAGCCAAGTAGAGTAGAGCTTGGTTTGGCTAGGCTAGATTGGGTTAGGGTAGGCTAGGCTTGCCTAAGCTAGAGTTGAGTAGAGTGGGGAAAAGTAGAGTAGAGCTAGGTTTGGCTCAGCTAAGTAAGGCTTAATTATAGTCGAGTAGAGTAGACTATAATATAGTATAGTAGAGTAGAGTAAAGCATAGCTAGCTTAGCCAAAAGATAGGCTATAGTGAGCTAAGGTAGGCTAGGATAGGCTACATTAGCCTAGGCTTGTAGTAGAGTAGACAAGAGTAGAGAAGAGTAGAGAATAGAAGAGTAGAGTAGTGTAGTGTAAGGTAGAGTAGAGCAAAGCATTGTAGAGCAAAGAATAGAAGACCAAAGTAGAGTAGAGTAGAATAGATTAGAGCAGAGCAGAGTAGAGTAGAGGTAAGCTATGCTAAGCAAGCATAAGCTAAGCTAGGTTAAAGTAGAGGTTATTAGAGTAGAGTAAAATAAAGAATAGTATAGTAGAGTATGGTAGAGTAGAGCTATGTTAGCTAGGCTAGGTTAGGCTAGGCAAAAGTAGAGTAGAGTAGAGTAGAGATAGGTTAGGTTTGGAAAAGATAAAATAGAGTAGAGTAAAGCAGTGTAGAGTAAACTAGAGTAGAGTAAAGTAGAGTAGAGTATAATAGAGTAAGGAATAGAAGAGTAGAGTAGAGTAGAATAAAGTAGAGTAGAGTAGAGTACAATAGAGTAGAGTAAAGCTAGGTTAGGTAAGGCTAAGCTTGAGTATAGTAGAGCACAGTAGAGTGGAGAAGAGCAGAGTAGAGTAGAGTATAGTAAAGAAGAGTAGAGCAGAATAGAGTGAAGCAGTGTAAAGAAGAGAAATGTAGAGCAAGGTTAGGCTAGGGGAGGCTTAGTTAGGCTAGAGCAGAGTAGATTAGATCTAAGTTAGGCTAAGCTAGGTAAGGCTAAATAAGGTAAGAGTAGATTAGAGTTGAGTAGAGTAGAGCAGAATAGAGCATAGAAGAGTAAAGAATAGCAAAATAGAGGAAAGAAGAGGAGTGATGAGCAGAGTAGAGTAGAGTAGAGAAGAGTAGAGCAGTGCAAAGCAGAGTAGAGCAGAGTACAGTAGAGCTTAGTTAGGCTAAGCATGGCTAGGTTATGGTTGACAAGAGTAGAGTAGATTAGATTAGAGTAGATAGGAGTGGAGTAGAGCTTTGCAAGGTTAAGTTAGACTTGGCTAGCTAGGCTAATTTAGGTAAGCTAAAGTAGTGGAGCAGAGTAGTTTAGAGCTATGCTAGGTAAGGATAGGCTAGGATAGCCTAGGCTAGGATAGCATAGAGTATAGCATAGTAAAGTGAAGACAAGCAAGGTAAAGCATAACAGATAAGAGAAGAGAAAAGTAGAGCAAAGTGGAGCAGAGTAAGTTAGGCTAGGCTAGAGTAGAGTAGATAAAAGTACAGTAAGGCATAATTGAGCATGATTAGGCTAGACTAAGCTCAGGTAGGCTATTGTAGAGTTGAGTAGAGTGGAGTAGAGTAGAGTGAAGTAGTGTAGAGTAGAGTATAGCTACTTTAGGCTAGTCTAAGCTATGCTAAAATAGGCTTTAGTAGAGTAGAGTAGAGTGTAGTAGAGTAGAGAGGAGTAGAGCAGTGTAGAGTATAGCAGAGTAGAGCATAACATAGTAGAGTAGAGCTATGTTAAGGTAGGCTAGGCTAGGTTAGAGTAGAGTAGAGTAGAGCTAAGTTAAGTTAGGCTTGGTTAGAGTGGAGTAGGGTAGGGTAGAGTAATGTAGCACAGAGCGAAGCAGAGAAAAAAAGAGTAGGGCAGTGCAAAGCAGAATAGTGTATAGTAGAGCAGAGTAGAGACGAGCAAAGCATAGCAGAGCAAAGGAGAGCATAGCAGAGAAAAGAAAAGTAAAGTTGTGTATAATGGAGCAGAGAAGAGTGGATAATAGTAGAGCAGAGCTAGGTTAGGCTAGGGTAGAGTAGAGTAGTGTAGGGTAGACTATAGTAGTGTAAACCTAAGTTAGGCGAGGCTACGCTCATGTAGGCTGGGTTAGGTTAGGCTAGCCTAGAGTTGAGTAGAGTAGACAAGAGCTACTTTAGGCTAGGTTAGGCTAGGGTAAATTAGGCTAGAGTACAGTAGAGTAGAGTACAATAGAATAGAGTAGAGTAAAGTAGAGTAGAGAAGAGTATGGTAGAGTAGAGTAGAGAAGAGTAGAGTAGAGCAGAGCAGGCAGAGTAGAGCTAGGTTAGGATAAGCTAAGGTAGAGTAGAGTAGAGTAGAGCTAAGTTAGGCTTGGTGAGGTTAGGTCAGGTTAGAGTAGGGCAGAGTAAAGTAGAGTGGAGTAGAGTTGAATATCATAGAGTAGAGTAGATTAGAGTAGAGAGAGTAGAGTATTGGTTAGTAGAGTAGAGGTGAGGAGAGGAGAGGGGAGGGGAGGAGAGTAGAGTAAAGGAGAGTAGAGGAAAGCAAATCTGAGTAGAGGAGAGGGTAGCATAATAGAGTAGAATGAAATAGAGTAGAGTGGAGTAGAGTATAGTAGAATAAAATAGGATAAGAAGAGTAGAGTAGAATAGAGTGGAGTAGAGTAGACTAGAGCTTGGTTAAGCCAAGTTGGCAAGGCTAAAGTAGAGTGGAGTAGAGTAGAGTAGAGTAGAGCTTGGTTAGGCTAGGCTAGGCTAGGCTAAGTTAAGCTAAACTAGGCTAGGTTAGGGTAGAGTAGAGTAGAGCTAACTTAGGTTAGGTTAGGTTAGGCTAGGCTAGGCTAAGGTAGAGTAGAGAGAGTAGAGTAGAGTAGCATATAATAGAGTAGAGTTGAGTATAGAAGAGAAAAATAGAGTAACGTAGAGTAGAGGAGAGGAGAGCAGACCAAAGTAAAGGAAAGAGGAGTAGAGTAGAGCATTGAATATATAACAGAGTAGAGTAGAGCTAGGTTTTCTATTTTAAGCTAGGCTAGTCTAGAGTAGAGTAGAGTAAAGAAGAGTAGAGTAGAGCTTGGTTAGGCTAGGTTAGGTTAGGCCAGGCTAGGCTAGGCTAGAGTAGAGTAGGGTATAATAGAGTAAAGTAGAGTAGAGCTTGATTAGGTTTGGCAAGGCATGGTTAGGCTAGAGTAGAGTAGAGTAGAGTAAAGTAGTGTAGAGTAGTGTAGAGTAGAGCAGAGTAGAGTGGAGTAAAGTTGAGTAGAGTAGAGTAGAGTAGAGTAGAGGAGAGGAGATGAGAGGAGAGGAGAGGAGAAAAGAGGAGAGGAGAGGTGAGTAGTGGAGAAGAGAGCAGAGTAGAGCCAAGTAGAGCATTACAAAGAAGAGTAGAGAAGACCAGAGAAGAGCAGAGCAGAGCAAAGTAAAGTAAAGCAGAGAAGAGTAGCGTAGAGCAGATCAAAGTAGAGCAGATCAAAGTAGTGCAGACTAGACTAGAGTAGAGAACGACATAGTAGCATAGGGGTGAGTGGAGCAGAGTAGAGAAAAGTATAGCAAAGTGGAGTAGAGTAGAGTAGAGCAAAGCAGAGTAGAGAAAAGTTTTTAGGCTAGGTTGGGCTATGTTAATCTAGGCTAGAGTAGAGTAGAGTAGAGTAGAGTAGAATTGAGTAGAGAATAGCTAAGTTAGGCTAGGCTTGAAAAGTGTACAATAGAGTAGAATAGAGTAGAGCAGAGTAGAGTAGAGTAGAGCAGAGTAGAGAAGGGTAGAGCAGAGCAAAGTAGAGTAGAGTAGATCGTAGTAGAAGAAGCAGAGTAGAGTAGAGCAAACAGTAGCAGAGTAGAGTAGAGCTAGGTTAAGCTAGGTTAGGCTAGAGTAGAGTAGAGCAGAGTAAAATTGAGTAATATAGAGCAGAGCTAGGTTAGGTAAGGCTAGGCTAGGCTAAGTTAGAGTAGAGTAGAGTAGAGTAGGGTAAAGTAAAGTAAAATAGAGTTGAGCTATGTTAGGCTTGGCTAAGCTAGGTTAGGCAAGGGAAGGCTTGGCTAGACTAGAGAAAAGTAGAGTAGAGTAGAGCAAAGTAGAGTGGAGCTTGGTTAGGCTAGGCTAAACTAGGCTAGAGTAAATAAGAGTAGAGTAGAGTAGAGTACAGCAGAGTAAAGTATAACAGAGCAAAGAAAATAAGAGTAGAGCAGAGCAGAGAAAGTTCAGACTAGGCTCAATTAGACGAGAGTAGAGCAGAGGAGAGTAGGGTAGAGCAGAGTAGAGTAGAGTACAGCTAGGTTTGGTTAGGCTTAACTAGGTTAGGGTAGACTAGAGTAGAGTAGAATAGAGTAGAGCAGAGTAAAGTTGAGTAGAGTAGAACTAGGTTATGTTGGGTTAAGCTAGGCTAAGCCTTTGTAGGCAAGGCTAGGCTAGAGTAGAGAAGAGTATAGTAGAGTAGACTAGAGTCGAGTAGAGTAAAGCTAGGTTAGGCTAAGTAAGGGTAGGCTAGAGTAGAGTAGAGTGGAGTATAGTAGAGCAGAGCAGAGTAGAACATTGTAGAGCAGAGTAGAGTAGATCAGAGCAAAGCAAAGCCTAGTAGAGCAAAGCTAGGTTAAGCTAGGCTATAGTATAGTAGAGTAGAGTAGAGTGGAGTAGAGTGTAAAAAGAGCAAGGTTAGGCTAGGCTAGGTTAGGTTAGGTTAGAGTAGAGTAAAGTGTTGTAGAGTAGAGCTAGGCTAGGCTAGGCTAGAGTATAATAGTGCAGAGTAGAGTAGAGTAGAGTAGAGTTGAGTCGAGTAAAGTAGAGTAGAGTAGAGCTGACCAGTAATTAGCAAAGCTGAGTAGAGTTAAGCTAGGCAAAGCTAGGATGGGAAGGCTAAGCTAGGCAAAGTAATGCTAGACAAGAGTAGAGTTTAGAAGAGCTAGGCTAAGTGAGGCTAGGCTAGGTTATGTTAGAGTAGAGTGGAGTAGAGTTGAGTAGGGAAGAGTAGACTAGATTAGAGTAGAGTGGAGCTAGGTTAGGCAAGGCTTGATGTAAATCGTGTGAGAACAACACACAAGAGGGGAGGGGTGAATTGTGCTTTTCACTAAAATTTTAGATTTTTGAAAATTCTTTAAATTAAAAACGTTTGTAAATAAATTGTGAAATAAAAACGAAAAATGCAATAATAAGACAAGCAAAAAAAAGACAGATTTTTAGGTGGTTCGGCCAAACCCGTGCCTGCATCCACCCCCGATCAACCCGATCGGGCTTCCACTAACCACTCCCTTTTGCCGAAGCCGGTAGGGGTAAACCAAGTACAACCGGTGCTCCAACGAGACACCAAAAATCCGAACAAATCCGGCTACAATAATGCATACAATTTTTTCAATAGCAATGCATACAAAAATCCTACACCTTTAATTTCTCAAAGCAAAGTGGCACAACTAAATGTTACCGAATGATGCAACGAAATGTGGAAGAAAGCTGTTGAAATTTGAGAAGAAAGTTGAGCCCGTAGCTCCGACAAGTATGCCAATTGTTGATCTCGGTTTTGGCCTTTTTCCTTAGTTTTTGAAGACTTTTGCAAGTGGATTCATCAATCTATAAATTGTAAGATGTCCTATATATATAGTCCACCAAAAAGCAATTCCAAACGGCTAGAAAAAACGTAAAAAAGAAACCGGAAAATAACCGTTGCCTGAAGCCCGAAAAGGAGAGCAGCAGCCGTCCGATCCCACTTCAAGAATGGACGGCTGGATGGACTTCTCGGCTTGATCATCTCCAGACCGTCTGATCCGGGCGGACTTGATCTGAACAATTGGATCCCACGCGCTGAACGAACGGCGCTGATTAAATAGTCGTTCGAAATTACTCTCGCCCGTTGGATCTGGGCGGGCTTGATCTGCGCCTTTGGATCCTGCGCGCTGAACGAACGGCGCTGATTAAACAGCCGTTCGAGATTACTCTCCCCGTTGGATCTGGGCGGGCTTGATCTGCACCTTTGGATCCTGCCGAAGTTATAAGGTGGGATTTTTAGTCCCACACTGCAGAATGCAATTTTGCACAGCGCTTTATAATAGATTTGTGCCGTTTAACCTGCGAGCCACTCTGGGGCTGGCTCCCCCCCTCCTTGACCGGGATTTCATCACCCGGTTCAGGTTGACTTAGCCATGCACTGTTCTTTGACCGTTGACCGCGCTGAAGTTAGACTTAGCCGAGCTCCTCTCGACAGGCTTGGCTTAGCCACGCACTGTTCCGTTGACCGTTGACCAGCGCTAGCCGAGCTGCTCTCGGCGGTCTTTGGACGGGCTTTGCTCGCCCATTTCAGGTCAACCAAATTTTTATATTTTTTATTTCTAAAAGGCCTGGACGGGCTATTTTGACGCCGTGTCGGCCCGCCCATGCTACAGTGCTTTTTCCCGAGACTTTTGCTGTTTTAGGGTATTTTTGACGAATTTTTTAGCCACAAATTTGAATATAAGTGTATAAAAATAATTTTATATTCTTATAGTATTATAAGTTAATTAAGTGGCTATGAAAAGAAATTCGTAACAAACGATTCCATAATAATATTAAAAAAATCAAATACCCATGTCTATACATTTTGTCAAATATGCTTGGCCCAAAAATGAAAATTCATTATTAAATAATTTTATAATATTTTTAAATGTTAATACTACTAGTGTGCCACATAATCTCAAGGTTTTGACATATCAAATTCAAGAGAAATAAAAAGACATTTAATTATAAAACATCTTGCGCATGTCTCAAAAATTCCTTCAGTAATAAATAGCTTGGTTTTGTAATTATCACATCAAAGGGTACAACAATCTCCCCCTTGATGATTACAAAACCAAAGCTCAAAAACAAATAAAAAGACGAAGCATTAAAGTAACAATAAATAACAATCATGGATTATAATATAGCTCCCCCTGAATCCTAGCCTATCACTCTCCCCCTTTTTGTAATCACTCAAAGGGGTTAATGACACCTAAACTCAAACAAAGTCTATGAAACACATCCATAGGCAATGGTTTGGTAAAAATATCAGCCATTTGAGCAGAAGATGGGACAAATGATAGTTGAATTTCTTTCTTCTACACATGCTCTCTAATAAAATGATATCTAAGCTCTATATGTTTGGTTCTTGAATGTTGAACCGGATCCTTTGATAGACAGATTGCACTTGAATTGTCACAGAAAATTGGAATCTAACTAAATTCTAAGCCGTAATCTAAAAGTTGTTGTTTAATCCATAGTACTTGAGCCACACAACTACCTGCAGCAATGTACTCTGCCTCTGTTGTTGATAATGCCACACAATTTTGTTTTCTATTGGCCCAAGAAATTAGTGAACCACCAATCAATTGACACATGCCAGAGGTACTCTTCCTATCAGTCTTGCTGCCAGCAAAGTCAGCATCTGTGTAGGCTATTAAATCAAATCCAGACTCACATCTAGGGTACCATAAGCCTAGAGTCTTAGTACCTATAAGATACTTAAAGATATGCTTGATTGCTTGTAGGTGTGATTCCTTAGGATTTGCTTGAAATCTTGCACATAAACCTACACTAAACACAATATCAGGTCTACTCGCTGTAAGATATAGTAATGATCCAATCATTCCTCTAAATAGTTTTGTGTCAATGGACTTCCCAGTTTCATCTTTACTTATAATAGTACTTGTGCTAATAGGAGTTTTTCTTGACTTCATGCTTTCAAAACCAAATTTCTTAAGCAAACCAATCAAGTATTTGGTTTGAGAAATAAAAATTCCTTCACTTGTTTGCTTTACTTGAAGTCCAAGGAAGAAGGTTAATTCTCTCATCATACTCATTTCAAATTCATTCTTCATTAAATCTACAAATTTCATGCACATCTCTACATTAGAAGCTCCAAATATTATATCATCTACATACACTTGACATACTAGTTGACCTTTAGTTGAATTCTGTACAAATAAGGTATTATCTATCTTACCCCTATGAAATCCATTCGAAGTAAGAAAAATACACAATCTTTCATACCATGCTCTTGGAGCTTGTTTCAATCCATAAAGAGCTTTCTTAAGTTTGTATACATGATCTAACTTATCATGTATCTCAAATCCAGGAGGTTGCTCAACATAAACCTCTTCATTTATATATCCATTCAAAAATGCACTCTTAACATCCATTTGGTATAATTTAAACCCTTTGTGACATGCATAAGCAAGTAAAAGTCTAATAGCTTCAAGTCTTGCCACAGGAGCAAATGTCTCATCCACATCTACTCCTTCTATCTGACAGTAGCCTTTTGCTACTAACCTAGCTTTATTTCTAATAACTTCACCATTCTCATCTACCTTGTTTTTGAAAACCCATTTTGTACCAATGATTGTTTTGTCATTTGGCCTTGGTACAAGATCCCATACTTGATTTCTCTCAAATTATACTAACTCATCATTCATTGCAGCAATCCAAGACTCATCTTCAAATGCACTTTCTACAGAACTTGGTTCAACATTTGACACGAATGCTGCATGATTAAATGAACTTCTAGTTCTAATATTCTCTTTTAAATCTCCAATTATCAATTCACTAGGATGATCCTTAGAATATCTCAATTGCTTCTCAATCTCACTATCATCTTTTACTGGTTCTTCAACCTTAGCTATATCATCCAATTTATCTTCTTCAAGACATAAGTCCTCAAATTCATCAAGTAGATCTATTTGATGATGACTATGAAATGCCTCACTAAGAGATTCATCAAACTTAACATGAATTGTCTCTCCAACAACTAGTGTTTTCTTGTTGTATACTCTAAACGCTCTACTAGAAAGTGAATATCCTAGAAAAATCCCTTCATCAGACTTGGCATCAAACTTATCAAGGTCTCTTTTTCCATTATTTAAAATGAAACATTTACATCCAAACACATGAAAATGAGCTACCTTGGGCTTCTTGCCATAAATCAACTCAAAAGGAGAAATTTCTAACAAAGGTCTACATATGACTCGATTAAATACATAACAGGCAGTGTTAATAGCTTCAGCCCAAAAATATTTGGGAACACTATACTCGTTTAGCATGCACCTTGCGGCATCAAGCAAGGTCCTATTCTTTCTCTCAACTACGCCATTTTGTTGAGGAGTCCTAGGTGAAGAAAAAGTATGAAACACTCCATTTTTAACACAATATTCATCAAATAATTCATTCTTAAATTCTCTTCCATTATCACTCCTAATAGAGATCAACCTAACTTCATGTTCTTTTTGAATTCTTGTAATAAGACTTACAAATTTTTCAAATACTTCACTCTTCTTTCTAACAAAAAGAACCCAAGTAAATCTAGTAAAATCATCTACAATTACTAACCCATACTTGCTTCCACCTAGACTTTCTGGATGAATAGGACCAAATAAGTCTAAGTGAACAAGTTCTAAAGGTTTACAAGTAGTGATGTCCTTAAGAGGCTTAAAACTTTCCTTTGTTTGTTTTCCTAATTGACATGGGCCACATAAATGATCACTTAACTGACTAAGATTTGGTAGACCTCTAACCACATCAAACTTCATGATTTTTTTAAAAGATGACTTTCCTAAGTGACAAAATCTTCTATGCCATAAAGTAGAATTACTGTCTTGTGAAGTAAGACACTCAAGTCCACTATTCTTGACCATGTGTAAAAATAAAACATAAGTGTTATCTTTTCTACATCCTATAACAAGAGGAAGATTATCCTTGCTAATAATGCATTCATGTTTATTAAATAAAACTGTAAAATTCGAATCACATAATTGGCTAATACTAAGAAGATTGTATCTTAAATCTTGTACAAGAAGGACCTTTCTTATGGATGTATGTGAGTTGCCCACAGTTCCAATTCCAATCACTTTCTTCTTGGAGTTGTCACCAAGAGTAACTTCACCACCATCATAGCTCTTCAAGTGGATGAATAAAGATGCATCTCCAGTCATGTGTCTTGAGCATCCACTATCCAAGTACCACATGCCTTCCCCGGTCCTTGAAGGAAAGCATGCCTACACCACACAATTAAACGTTACATTTAGGGACCCAAACCCTTTTGGGTCCACTTCTTTTAATTTGATCATTATGTAAGCTACTTTTTCTAACCCAAACAAAACTAGAAGATTTGTTATTTATAGAATTTCTAAATTTACAATAAGAAGAAATATGTCCAAACTTCATGCAATAATTACAAATAGCATTTTGTGCATAAGAGGAGGTAGTGGTTCTTGCATAATTTATTTTTTGAAAAGAAATCCTACAATGAGCATGCAAACTTTTCAAATTATTTAATTCCCTAACTAAGCATGTATTTTTGACAATGAAAGAAGCCTTCTCATCTCTTTCTTTCTTAATTTCTAGCAAATAATTGGCATTCACTTCATTCAAATGTTCACACAAACCTAAGTAATTTTCATGCTCTTCTTTTAATTTAAGATACTTAGATGCTAATTTTTTATATTTGGTACAAATGGCTATGTATTGCTCTTAATAATTTTCCATGCAAGAAGATGAAGAAGAGGAGGAATAGGAACATACTTCATCATCTGATATTGCTTCTTGAATGTTGTCCTTTGCCATAAGACAAATCAAGCTCTCCTTCTTGTCTTCTTTACTAGAAGAGGAGCTATCTGAATCATCCCATGAGATCTTCATAGCCTTCTTCTTCTTCTTTTGGTTTTGATATTTTTCTACTCTCTCTTTGTAGTGAGGGCAATTTGGCCTAGTATGCCCAGGCAATTTGCATTCAAACAAATTGTTTCTTCATGGGAAACAACTTTGCCCTTTTGCCTTTCATTCTTCTCAAATCTTTTTCCTGTATTTCTTTTGTTATATAAACGAGATAAGCTTTTAGAAATAAGTGCTACCTCACTTGAGATTGATACATCTGAATCTGTGGAGGAATCGGCTACAAAAGCAATTGTCTCTTCCTTCTTCTTTTTCTTTTCTTTTTCTACCGCATGCTCTTCATTCTTTCTTCTTGCAAGCTCAATTTCATTTGTTAACAGCTCACCCAATAGTTCATCTAGTGACATAGCTGAAATATTCTTTGCTGCTTTCAAGGCTGTCACAAGTGGATGATATTGTTGAGGAAGGACTCGTAGAATCTTCCTCACCTGTTCACCAGTAGAAAACTCCTTGCCAAGGTTAGATAGACCATTAACAATATTTGTAAATCTAGTAAACATAGACTTAATGGTCTCATCCGAATTCATGCGAAATAACTCATATTCATGAACAAGCATATTGATTTTGGTCTCTTTAACTTGAGAAGTTCCTTCATAGGTAACTTCTAATTTTGACCAAATCTCATGCGCTGTTTTCAAATTCATAATTCGGTTATATTCCGAAGCACCTAACCCACAACACAAAATGTTCATGGCCCGAGAGTTAAGTTGGACTTTATGTTTCTCCTCGGGAGTGAGTTCACCAAGTGGTTTTCTCACTTTTTTCACCATTGACCATTTTAATTGGAAAATCAAATGAATTTTCAACAATGTCCCAAATTTCTAAATCAACGGATTCTAAAAATAAACGCATCCTATTTTTCCAATAAAGATAAAATTCACCCTTGAACAAGGGTGGACGGTGTGACGATGCTCCCTCAGACAAGATAGCATTGTCTTTAACACATGGAAGAGCCATGAGGATCTTGTCTTAGAAATTTCTTTCTCTTGACAAAACCTCTCTCTGATACCACTTGATGTAAATCGTGTGAGAACAACGCACAAGAGGGGAGGGGTGAATTGTGCTTTTCACTAAAATTTTAGATTTTTGAAAATTCTTTCAATTAAAAACGTTTGTAAATAAATTGTGAAATAAAAACGAAAAATGCAATAATAAGACAAGCAAACAAAAGACAAAGATTTTTAGGTGGTTCGGCCAAACCCGTGCCTACATCCACCCCCGATCAACCCGATCGGGCTTCCACTAACCACTCCCTTTTGCCGAAGCCGGTAGGGGTAAACCAAGTACAACCGGTGCTCCAACGAGACACCAAAAATCCGAACAAATCCGGCTACAATAATGCATACAATTTTTTCAATAGCAATGCATACAAAAATCCTACACCTTTAATTTCTCAAAGCAAAGTGGCACAACTAAATGTTACCGAATGATGCAACGAAATGTGGAAGAAAGCTGTTGAAATTTGAGAAGAAAGTTGAGCCCGTAGCTCCCACAAGTATGCCAATTGTTGATCTCGGTTTTGGCCTTTTTCCTTAGTTTTTAAAGACTTTTGCAAGTGGATTCATCAATCTATAAATTGTAAGATGTCCTATATATATAGTCCACCAAAAAGCAATTCCAAACGGCTAGAAAAACGGTAAAAAAGAAACCGGAAAATAGCCGTTGCCTGAAGCCCGAAAAGGAGAGCAGCAGCCGTCCGATCCCACTTCAAGAATGGACGGCTGGATGGACTTCTCGGCTTGATCATCTCCAGACCGTCTGATCCGGGCGGACTTGATCTGAACCATTGGATCCCACGCGCTGAACGAACGGCGCTGATTAAACAGCCGTTCGAAATTACTCTCGCCCGTTGGATCTGGGCGGGCTTGATCTACGCCTTTGGATCCTGCGCGCTGAACGAACGGCGCTGATTAAACAGCCGTTCGAGATTACTCTCGCCCGTTGGATCTGGGCGGGCATGATCTGCGCCTTTGGATCCTGCCGAAGTTATAAGGTGGGATTTTTAGTCCCACACTACAGAATGCAATTTTGCACAGCGCTTTATAATAGATTTGTGCCGTTTAACCTGTGAGCCACTTTGGGGCTGGCTCCCCCCCTCCTTGACCGGGATTTCATCACCCGGTTCAGGTTGACTTAGCCATGCACTGTTCTTTGACTGTTGACCGCGCTGAAGTTAGACTTAGCCGAGCTCCTCTCGGTAGGCTTGGCTTAGCCACGCACTGTTCCGTTGACCGTTGACCGTTGACCAGCGCTAGCCGAGCTGCTCTCGGCGGTCTTTGGACGGGCTTTGCTCGCCCATTTCGGGTCAACCAAATTTTTATATTTTTTATTTCTAAAAGGCCTGGACGGGCTATTTTGACGCCGGGTCGACCCGCCCATGCTACAGTGCTTTTTCCCGAGACTTTTGCTGTTTTAGGGTATTTTTGACGAATTTTTTAGCCACAAATTTGAATATAAGTGTATAAAAATAATTTTATATTCTTATAGTATTATAAGTTAATTAAGTGGCTATGAAAAGAAATTCGTAACAAACGATTCCATAATAATATTTAAAAAATCAAATACCCATGTCTATACATTTTGTCAAATATGCTTGGCCCAAAAATGAAAATTCATTATTAAATAATTTTATAATATTTTTAAATGTTAATACTACTAGTGTGCCACATAATCTCAAGGTTTTGACATATCAAATTCAAGAGAAATAAAAAGACATTTAATTATAAAACATCTTGCGCATGTCTGAAAAATTCATTCAGTAATAAATAGCTTTGTTTTGTAATTATCACATCAAAGGGTACAACAAGGCTATGTTATGCTAGGGTAGACAAGGTAAGGCTTAGGTAGAGTAAAGTGGAGTAAAGTACAATAGAGTAGAGTAGAGGTTGGTTAAGCTTGCTTATGCTAGTCTAGGCTAGGCTAGAATAGAGTAGAGTAGAGTAGAGTAAAGTAGAGTAGAGAACAATAGAGTAGAGTAGAGCATAATAGAGAAGAATAGAGCCTAAAAGAGTAGAGCTGAGAAGATTAAAGTTGAGAAGTGTAGTGCTAGGATAGGTTAGTGTAGAATAGAAAAGAATAGAGTATAGTAAAGCTAGTTTAAGCTTGGGCAAGCTAGGCCAGGCTTGGATCAGTTAGGCTTCGCTCGAGTAAAGTAGAGTAGAGCAGTACAGAGTTGAGTAGAACTCGATTAGGTTAGGCTAAGATAGGCTTAGCTAATGTACATTAACAAAGTAGATTAGAGTATAGCATAACGAGGTTAGGCTAGACAAGGTTAGGCATTGCTCGACTAGGCTATGAGAGAATGGAATAAAGTTGAGTAGAGTAGAGTACAGTACAGTACAGTAGGACTAGGTTAGGTTAGGCGAGGCTAGGCTAGGATATAGTAGAGTAGAGCGAGTTAAGTAGAGTAGAGCAAAGTAGTGCTGAGCAGAATAGAGTAGAGAAGAGAAGAGTAAAGTATAGCAGAGTAGAGCAGAGCAGAGCAGAGCAGAGCAGAGAAGAGCAAAGTAAATAGAGAAAAGCAGTGCAGAGAAGAGTAGAGTAGAGTAGAGGTTAGTAGGCTAAGCTAGGTTAGAGTAGAGTAGAGTAGTGCAGATATGGTAGAGTAGAGTTTTGTTAGGCTAAATAAGGCTAAAGTAGAGTAGAGGAAAGTAGAGTAGAGAAGAGAAGAGAAGAGTAGAGTAGAGCAGAGCAAAGTAGTGCAAAGCTGAGCAGAGAAGAGCAGAGTAGAATAGAGCACAAAAAAGTAGAGAAGCGTACAATAGAGTAGAAAAATGCAGAGTATAATACACTAGAGCAGAGTATAATAGTTTAGAGCTTGGCAAAGTACAGTTGAGCAGAATAGAGTATAGCAGAGTACAACAGAGCTTGGATAGGCTAGGCTATACTTGGCTAAGCTAGGCTAGGATAGAGTAGAGTGAGTAGAGCTAAGTTTGGCTAGGCTTGGTTAGAGTAGAGGAGAATATAATAGAGTAGAGTAAAGTAGAGTGTAGTAGAGGAGAGTAGAGTAGAGTCGAGCCAGGTTAGGTTAGGCTAGAGTGCAATAAAGTAGAGTATAGTAGAGTAGAGTAGAGAGGAGCAGAGTAGAGTAGAGTAGAGCAAAGCAGAGTAGTATAAAGCAGAATAGAGTAGAGAAGTGCAAAGGAAAGAAGAGCAGAGTAGAACAGAAGAGTAGAATTGCATAATACAAAGTAGAGTAGAGCAAAGTAGTGCAAAGTTGAGCAGAGTAGAGCTAGGTTATTCTATGCTGTACTATGTTAGGCTAAGCTAGCTAGAGTAGAGTAGAGTAGAGTAGAGCTCAGTTAAGTGAGGTTAGGCTAGGAAGGCTAGGCTAGCCTAAGCAAGATTAGAGTAAAGTAGAGTAGACTACAATAGAGCTAGATTAGGTAATGCTCGGCTTTGATAGGCTAGAGTAAAGTAGACTAGAGTAGAGTAGAGTAGAATAAGGTAGAGTAGAGTAGAGTAGAGTAGAGCTGACAGAGCAGACCAAAGTAGAGTATAACAGACTAGAATAGAGAACAGTAGAGCAAAAAAATCATAGTAGGGTAGAATAGAGCCAAGCAGAGTAGAGCAGAGTAAAGCAAAGCTAGGTTAGGCTATGCTAGGCTTTGTTAGGCTTGGCTAGGCTAAAGCAGAGTAGATTAAAGTGGAGTAGAGAAGAGTAAAGAAGAGCAAAGTAGAGTAGGGTAGAGTAGAGTATAGCAGAGCAGAGTAGAGTTGAGTAGAGTAGAGCAGTATAGAGCAAAGCAGAGAAAAGTATAGTAGATTAGAGAAGAGTAGGGTATAGTAGAGAAGAGAAAATTAGAGTAGAGCAAAAAAGAGTAGAGTAGAGCAAAGTTAAGCTAGGCTTGGCTTGTCTAGGCTCAACTAGGCTAGAGTAGAGTGGAGGAGATTATTGTAGAGTTGAGTAGAGTACAGTAGAGCATAGTAGAGTAGAGTAGAGTAGAGTAAAGAAGAGTAGGTAGAGAAGAGCATAGTTAGATAAGGTTTGGCAAGGCTAGGCTAAGCAAGACGAGACTATAGTAGAATAGAGCTTGGTTAGGTTAGGCTATCCTAGGCTAAGATAGAGTAGAGTAGTGTAGAGTATAATAGAGTAGAGAAGAGTAGAGTAGTGTAGAGTAGAGTAGAGTAGAGCTAGGTTAGTTTAGGCTGGGCCAGGTTAAGTTAGGCTAGGATAGGTTTGGCTTGCTTAGAGTAGACTAGTGTAGAGTAGAGCTAAGTAAAATAGAATAGAGTAGAGCTAGGTTAGGCCTGGCTAGCTAGAGTATAATAGAGTAAAGTGGAGTAGGGCAAAGCAGAGTAGAGTAGAGTAGAGCAGAGAATAGAAGAGAAGAGTAGAATAGAGTAGAGAAACGTAGAGTAGAGCAGAGCTTAGTTAGGGAAGCCAATATAGGTTAGGCTATGCTAAGGTAGATTAGAGTTTAATAGAGCATGATTAGGCTAGGTTAGGCTAGGGAAGCTTAGAGTAGAGTAGAGTAGAGTAGAGTTAGGTTAGGCTCGACTAGGCAAGGGTAGGATAGGTTAGGGTAGGCAATGCTAGCCTAGGGAAGAGTGGAGTAGAGTAGAGTAGAGCTCAAATTGGCTAAGCTAAGCTAGAGTAGAGTAGAGTAGAGTAATGTAATGGAATAGAGTAGAGTATAGTAATGCTAGGTTCTTCAAGGTTGGGCTAGGCTAGGTAAGAGTAGAGTTGAGTATTGTAGAGTAGAGTAAAGTAAAGAAGAGTAGAGTAGAGGAGAGTAGAATAGAGTAGAGAAAAATAAAGTAGAGAAGAGCAAAGCAGCACTGAGCATGGTAGAGTAGAGCGTAGCTAAGTTATGTTTAGCTAGGCTAGGCTAGGCAAGAGTAGTGTAGAGTAGAGTTATGTTAGGCTAGGTTAAAGTAGAGTAGGGTAGAGCAGAGAAGAGTAGAGCTAGGCTAGGCTAAACTAGAGTACAGTAGAGCTAGTTAGGCTAGGCTAGGTTAGAGTAGATTAGAGTAGAGTGTATTATAGTAGAGCTAGAGTAGAATAGAGTATAGAACTAGGTTAGGCAAGATTAGGCTAGGGTCAAATTGTCTAGGTTAGGCAAGGCTATGCTAAGCTAGGCTAGAGTATAATAAAGTAGAGTGGAGTAGAGTAGAGTAAAGCTAAGTTAGGCTTGGCTAGCAAAACTAGAGTATAATAGAGTAGAGTAGAGTAGAGGAGGGTAGAGCAGATTAGAGTAGAGTAATGTAGAGTAGTGTAGAGCAGAGGAGAGCATAGCAGAGTTGAGTGGAGTAGAGTAGAGCAATAAAATGAAGAGCAAAGCACAGTAGAGTAGAGAAGAGCTAGTTTGGCTAGGCTAGGCTAAGCTAAGCTAGAGTAGAGTTTATTAGGTAGAGCTAGGTTAAGCTAGACTATGCTAGACTAGGTTAGAGTAGAGTAAAGTAGAGTAGACTAAAGTATAACAGAGTAGAGCTAAGTTAGGTTAGGCTAGGCTAGAGCATTATGGAGTAGAGTTGAGCATAGTAAAGAAGAGTAAAGCAAAAAAGAATAGAGTGGAGCAGAGTAGAGAAGATCAAAGTAGAGCAGAGTAGATCAGAGCTGAATAGAGCAGAGTAGAGCGGAGTTGAGTAGAGCTTGGTTAGGCTAAGCTAGCTAGGTTAGAGTTAAGTAGAATAAAGTTGAGTAAAGTAAAGTAGGGTAGAGCTAGGTTAGTTAGGCTTGGCTATAGTAGGGTAGAGTAGAGTAAAGTAGAGCTTGTTTAGGCTAGTCGAGGCTTGGTTAGGCTAAATTTGGCCAGTATGGAGTAGAGTAGAGTAAAGTAAAGTAGAGCAAAGTAGAACAGATAAGAGAAGAGTAGAGCAGAGTAGAGTAAAGCAGAGCAGACCAAAGTTGGGCTAGGTTAGGCTAGCTTAGACTAGAGTAGAGCAAGGTTAGGATCGACTAAGCAAGGCTAGGTTAGAGTAGAGTATAGTAAAGTAGAGTGTAGTGGAGTAAAGTAAAGTATAGTAGAGTAGTGTTGAGTAGAGCTGAGTAGAGTAGAGTATAGTAAAGGAGAGGAGAGGAGAGTGGAGGAGAAGAGAGCAGAGGAGAGCATATCAGAGTAGAGAAGAGGAGATAAGTGTAGAGCAGAGTAGAGTATAGTAGAGTAGAGCTAAGCTAGGTCAGGTTAAGCTAGGCTAGGCTAAGCTAGGCTGGGCTAGAGTAGAGTAGTAGGGTAGAGCAGAGAAGAGCTAAGTTAGGCTAGGTCAGGTTAGACTTGGCTAAGCTTGGCTAGAGTATAATAAAGTACAATATAATAGAGTTGAGTAGAATATAGTATAGTATAATAGAGAAGAGTAGAGCAAAGTAGAGTAAGGTAGAGCAGAGCAGAGTATAGCTAGGTTAGGCTAGGCTAAGTTAGGTTAGAGTAGAGTAGAGTAGATGAGAGTTGAGTAGAGTAAAGTGGAGTAGAGATGAGCTAGGTCAGGTTAGGCTCGTCAAGGCTTGAGTAGCAGAGCATAGTAGAGTAGAGTAAAGTAAGGTTAGGCTTGGCAAGGTGAAGTTAGGTTAGATTAGAATGGAGTAGAGTAGAGTATGATAGAGTAGAGCAGAGTAGGGTAGAGTAAAGTAAAGTAGAGATAAGCAGAGTAGAGTAGAGCAAAGAAAAGCTGAGTAGAGACAAGCATCGCAGAGTGTAGCAGAGTAGAATAAAGCCAAGGAGAGCAAATAAGAGAAAAAAAAGTAGAGCAGAGTATAGTAGAACATAGCTAAGTTAGGTTGGTAGGGTTAGGCAAGATAGAGTAGAGTAGAGTAGAGTAGAGTAGGGTAGACTAGAATATAACTATGTTAGGTGAAGCTAGGCTAGAGTAGAATAGAGCAAAGTTGGGTAGAAAGGGGCAAAGTAGAGCAGAGTAAGGCAGAGTAGAATAGAGCATAATAAAGCATAGTAGAGTAAAGTAGAGTAGAGTAGTATAGAGCTAGGTTAGGCTTAATAAGGCTAAGTTAGTCTAGGCTAGGGTAGGCAAGATTAAAGTAGAGTGGTGTAGAGAAGAGTGGAATAGAGTAGAGTAGAGTTAGGTTAGCATAGGCAAAGCTAGGCTAGGCTATGCTATTGTTGGCTAAGCTAGAGATGAGTAAAGTATAGTAAAGTAGAGTAGAGTAAAGCTAAGCTAGGTTAGGCTTGGCTAAGCTAGGCTAAGCTAGAGTATAGAGTAGAGAATAGTAGAGCAGAGTAAAGTATAGTAGAGCGGAGTAGAGTAGAGCAGAGAATAGTAGAGCTGAGCATAACATAACAGAGTAGGGCAGAGTAGAGTATAGCTAGGTTAGGCATGGTTAGGCTAGGCAAGGCAAGGCTAGGCTAGGCTATGGTAGAGTAGATTATAATAGAGTAGAGCTTGGTTAAGCTAGGCAATGCTATGTTAGAGTAGTGTAGACTCGGGTAAAGTAGACTAGAGTAGTGTAGAGTAGAGTAGAATAGAGTATAATAGAGTAGAGCTACGTTATGCTAGGCCAGGCTATGCTAGACTTCGCTAAGGTAGGCTATGCTAGGCTAGGCTAGACTATAGTATAGTGGATTGAGTAAAGTAGAGCTAAGTTAGGCTAAGCTAGGCTAGGTTAGGCCAGGCTAAAGTAGAGTAGAGCATAGTATAGTAGAGTAGAGTAGTGTAGAGTAGAGTATAATAGAGTAAAGAAGAGCAGAGTATAGTAGACTTAAGGAGAGGTCAGGAGAGCAGAGGAGAGTAGAGCAGAGTAGAGGAGTAGAACTAAGCAATACTGTGTAGAGCTGAGTAGTGCAGAGTAGAGTAGAATGGAGAAGAGCTAAGTTAGGCTAGGGTAGGCTAGGCGATGCTTGGCTAGGCTAGAGTAGAGTAGAGTAGAGTTGAACAGAGCATAATAGAGCAAAGTAGTGTAGAGTAGACCAGAGCGGAGTAAAGTAGAGTAGATCAGAGTAGAGTAGAGAAGAGCATAAGAGAGTAGAGGAGAGCAAAGTAGAGTAGAGAAAAGTAGAGTAGAGCTGAGTAGTGTAGAGCAAAGCAAGGTTATGCTAAGTTAGGCAAGAGTAGAGTAGAGTAGAGTAGGGTAGAGTAGGGTAGAGCAGAGTAGAGTTGAATAGAGCAAAACTAGGTTAGGCTAGCAAAGCTAGAGTATAGTAGAGCTTAGTAGAGTATAGTAGAGTTGAGTAGAGCAGAGTATGTCAGAGTAGAATGGAGCAGAGCAGAGCATAGAATAGCAAAACAGAATAGTGCATAACAAAGTAGACCAGAGCAAATCTAGGTTATACTAGACTAAGCTAGGTGAGGCTATAATATAGTAGAGTAGAGTAGAGTGAAGTAGAGTAAAGTAGAGCAAGGTTAGGATAGGCTAGGCTAGGTTAAATTAGAGTAGAGTAGAGTAGAGTAATGAAGAGTAAAGCAAGGTTAGGCTAGGCTACCATAAGCTAGGGTAGTCTAGGCAAGGTTAGAGCAGATTAGAAAAGAGTAAAATAGATTAGAGTAAGGTAGAGAAAAATAGAGTTAGAGTAGAATATAGTAGAGTAGATTAGATTAGAGCTAGGTTAGGATAGGCAAGGTTAGGCTAAGCTAGGCTATGCTAAAGTAGAATAGAGTAGAGCAAAGCATAGAAGAGTGGAGAAGAGTAGAATAGAGCAATGTAGTGCATAAAATTACAGGGCAGAGCCAAGTAATGTTGAGAAAAGCAGAGCAGAGTAATGCTAAGTTAGGCTAGGCAAGGCTGAATTAGGCGAGGTTAAAAAAGGCTAGCCTAGGCTTGTTTAGAGTAGAGTAGAGTAGATTAGAGTAGAGTAGAGCTAGCTTAGGCTTGGCTAAGATAGGCTAAACTAGGCTAGGCTAGCCTAAGAAATGTTAGGTTAGGTCATGCTAGGCTATAGTAAAGTAGAGTAGAGTTGAGTAAAGTTAGGCTAGGCTAGAGTACAGAGCAGAGCAGAGCCAAGCGTAGCAAAGCAGAGTAGAGAAAAATAAAACTAAGTTAGGCTATACTATGCTAGGCTAAGTAAGGTTATTCTAGAGTATAGTGTAGTAGAGTGGAGCTTGGTTAGGTAAGGCAAGGCCTAGTTAAAATAGAGTAACATAGAGTAGAGTAGAGTAGAATATTATAGAGTAAAGCTTGGTTAGGCTAGGCTTACCTAGGGTGAGCTAGGCTAACCTATGATAGGCAAGAATAAAGTAGAGTAAAGCTTGGTTAGGCTAGGCTAGAGTAAAGTAAAATGGAGTAGAGCAAAATAGAGTAGAGGAGTGAAAAGTAGAGCAGAGCAGATTAGAGTAGAGGAGAGGAGAGCATAGTAGAGGAGAGTAAAGTAGAGAAAAGTATAGTAGAGTAAAAAAGAGTATAAGAGCAGAGTAAAGAAATGTAGAATAGGGTATAGTAGAGCAAAGTAGTATAGAGTAGAGTAAAATAGAGCTAGGTTAGCATATCCTAGGCTAATCTAGGCTTAGCTAGGCTAGAGTAGAGTTGAGTAGAGTAGAGTAGAGCTAAGACACGGTAGGCTAAGTTAGGCTAGAGTAGAGAAGAGTAGGGTAGAGTAGAGTATAGTAGAGCAGATTAAGGTATAGTAAAGCAAGGTTAAGCTATGTGAGGCTAGGCTAGGTAAGAATCTAGTAGAGAGGAGTAGGGTAGAGTATG
>JAIUJO010000565.1:612500-615000 GCA_023846275.1 Vanilla planifolia
TTCTTCTTCTTCATCATCATCAATCTGTTTTTTTTCTTCTTTTTCTTCTTTTTCTTCTTCTCTTTCTTGTACAACTTCACCTATGTATCCTATTTTTTCTTCTTTTTCTTCTTGTTCATCTTCTTCTTCTTCTTCTTCTTCTTCCTCTTCTCTACTTGTTCTTATTGTTCTCCTTGTTCTTCCACTTTCTCTTCTTCTTTTTCTAGATATTATTATTACTACTATTATTGTTATTATTATTTTTTTTATTATTGTTTGTCTTCTATTTCTTCTTCTTCTTCTTCTTCTTCAAGTACCTCTCCTTTTTCTTCTTCTCTTCCTTCTTCTTCTTCTTCTTCTTCTTCTTCTACTCCTCTTTTTTATCCTTTTTCTTCTTCTTCCTAATCTCCTATTCTTCTTTTTCTTCTCCTTCTCCTTCTCCTTCTTCTTCCTCTTCTTCTTCTACATCTTCTTCTTCATCTTCTTCTTCTTCTTATTTTACGACTTTTCTTCGACTTCTTTTTTTTGTTTTTCTTCTTCTTATTACTAATTTTATCGTTATTGCTATTATTATTATTGTTATTCATCATCATCATCATCTTCTTCTTCTTCTTCTTCTTCCTCTTCTTCTTCTTCTTCTTCTTCTTCTTCGTCTTCTTCTTCTTCTTCTCCTTCTACTTCCTCTTCTTCTTCTTTTTTACTTTTCTTCTACTTCTTCTGCTTCTTCTTCACCTTCTTTCTATTCTTCTTCTTTTTCTTCTTCATCATCTTCTTCTTCTTCTTCTTCTTCTTCATCTTCTCTTTCTTCTTCTTCTTCTTTTTTATTATTATAATTATCATTATTATTGTTATTATTATTATTGTCATTATTATTATTATTAGTAAAACCATTATTATTATTATTAATATTATTTTTTTTATTATTAATCCTCTTATTCTTCTTCTTCTTCTTCTTCTTCCTCTTCTTCTTCTTCTTCTACTTCTTATTCTTCTTCTTCTTCCACTTCTTCTACTTGATTTCATATTCTTCCTCTCCTTCTACTTCTTCTTCTTCTTCTTCTTCTTCATCTTTGTATTCTTCTTCTTTTTCTTCTTATTCTTCTTCCTTTTCTTCTTCTTTTCTTGTTCTTCTTCGTCTTCTTCTACTCCATCTTCTTCTTCTTCCTCTCCTTCTCCATCTACTCCATCTTCTTCTTCTTCTAATTTTCTTCTTCTTGTTCTTCTTATTCTTCCTTCTCTACTTCTTCTTCTACTTAATCATCATCATCATCATCGTCTTCTTCTTCTTCTCCTCCTCCTCCTCCTCCTCCTTCTTCTTCTAGTTGTTCTTCTTCTACTCCTTTTTCTTCTTCTCCGTATTCTTCTACTTCTTCTTCTTCTTCTTCTTTTTCATCATCTCCTTCTTCTTCGACTTGTCCTTTTTCTTTTTCTTTTTCTTCTTCTTCTACTTCTTCTTTTTGTTGTTGTTCTTGTTCTTCTCCTTTTCTTCATCTTTTTTTCTTCTTCTCCTTCTCCTTTTTCTTCTTCTTCTACTTTTTATTCAACTTCTTCTTCTGCTTCTTCTTCTCCTTCTTCTTCTTGTTCTTTTTGTTCTTCTTCTTCTTCTTCTGCTTTCTCTTCTTCTTCTTCTTCTTATCCTTCTTCTTCTTTATCTTCCTCTCCTTCATCTTCTTCCTCTCACTCTTCTTCTGCTTCTTCCTCTACTTCTTGTTCTTGTCCTTCCCCATCTTCTTCTTCTTCTTCTTCTTCTTCTATTTCTTCTTATTCTTCCTATTCCTCTTCTCATTCCTCTTCTTCTTCATGTCATTCTTCTTCTTCTTCCTCTTCTTCTTCTTCTTTTTCCTCTTCTTCTTCTACCACTTCTTCCTTCTTGTTCTTCTTCTTCTTCTTCCTCTTATTCTTCTTCTGCTCCCTCTTCTTCGTCTTCTTCTTCTTCTCCTATATCTTCTTCCAGTCCTACTTCTTCTTCTTCTTGTAATTCTTCTTCTTCTTCTTCTTCTTCTTCTTCTTCATCTATTTCTTCGTATTCTTCCTCTTCTTCTACTTCTTATACTTCTTCTTCTTCTTATCATTCTTCTTCTTCCTCCTCTTCTTCTTCTTCTTCTTCCTCTTCTTCTTCTTCTTCTTCTTCTTTTTCATCTTCTTCTCCTCCTCCTCCTTTTTCTTCTTCTTCTTCTTTTTCTTCTTCTTCTACTTCTTTTCTTGTAATTCTTTTTCTTCTTCTCCTTTTTCTTCATCATCTCCTTCTTCTTCTTCTTCTCCTTCTTCTTCTTCTTCTTCTTCTTCTTTATCTAACTCTCCATCTTCTTCTACTTCTCTTTCTCCTTTTTCTTCTTGTTCTTCTTCTACTTCTTCCTATGGTTCTTCTTCTTCTACATCTTCTTCTTCTTCACCTCTTCTACTTCTTGTTGTTCTTCTTCTTCATCCCCTTCTACTCCTCCATATCCTTCTTTTTCTTTTTCTTCAGCTTCCTCTCCATCTTCTTCTTCTCTTTCTTCTTCTTCCTCTTCTTCTTCTACTG
>JAIUJO010000565.1:630000-632500 GCA_023846275.1 Vanilla planifolia
TCTTCTTTTTCTTCTACTTCTTCTTCATCATCATCATCTTCTTCTTCTTCTTCTTCTTCTTCTTCTTCTTTTCTTCTACTTTTTTTCTTGTTCTTCTCCTTTTACTTCTTTTCCTACTTTTATTTTTTCTTTTTCATCTTCTGCTTCTTCATCATCATCTTCTTCTTCTTGTGTTTCTTCTTCTTCTCCATCTTTTCCATCTTGTTCTTCATCTTCCTCTCCTTGTTCTTCATATTTACCTTCTCCTTCCTCTTCTTTTTGTTCTTCCTTTTATTCTTTTACTTCTTTTTCTACCATATATTATTATTTTTATTATTATTGTTGTTATTATTATTATTACTATTATTATTTTTTTCTTCTACTTCTACTTCTTCTTTTCTCCTTCTTCTTCTTTTTCTTCTTCTTTTTCATCTTCTACTTCTTCTTCCTTCTTCTTCTTCTTCTCCATCTTATTATTCTTCTTCTACTTCTCCTTCTTCTTCTTGTTCTTCAACTTTTTCTTGTTCTTCTTCTTCTTCTTCAACAACAGCTACCTCTTCTTCTTCATCTTCATATTCTTCTTCTTCTTCTTCATCTATTTTTCCTTATTCTTCTTCTTCTTCTTCATATTTTCCTTCTTCTTCTTCTTATTCTTGAACTTCTTCTTTTTCTTATTATTATTATTGTTATAATTCTACCTCTTCTTCATCTTCTTTTTTCTTCTTCTTCTTATTCTTCTTATTCTTTTTCTTCTTCTTATTCTTTTTCTTCTTCTTCTTCTTCTTCTTCTTTTACTTCTTCTTCTTCTTTATCATGATCTTCTTCTTCTTCTTGTAGTTCATCATAATCATTATCGTCATCTTCTACTTCTTCTTCTTCTATTACTACTATTACTGCTTCTTCTTCTTCCTCTTCTTCTTCTCCTTCTTCTTCTTCTTCGTCATCTTCTTCTTTATATTCATTTTATTGATCTTCTTGCTCTTGTTCTTCTTCTTATTCTTCATCATCTTTATATTCTTTTTGGTGCTCTTCTTCCTCTTCTTCTTCTTCTTCTTCTTCTATTGCTGCTACTGCTTCTTCTTTTCCTTCTTCTTTTTCCTTTTCTTGTTCTACTTCTTCTCCTTCTTCTTGTTCTTCTTCTTCTTCTTCTTCATCATCTTCATCTTCTTCATCTTAATCTCCTTCTTCCTCTTGCTCTCCTTCTTCTTCTTCTTCTTCCTCTTCTTCTTCTTCTTCTTCTTCTTCTTCTTTTCTTCTTCTTCTTCTTCTTCTTCTTCTTCCTCTTCTTCTTCTTCTTCTTCTTCTTCTCTTCCACCTCTTTCTTGTTCTTGTTCTTCTCCTTCTTCTTCTTCTTCTTTTTCCCCTTCTCCATATTCTTTTCTTATTCTTCTTCGTCTTCTTCATCTTCCTCACCTTCCTATTCTTCTTCTTCTTCTTCTTCTTCGTCTTTTGTTGTTGTTCTTCTTCTTTTCTACTTCTTCCTCTTCTTCTTCTTCTTACTCTTCTATATCTTCTTCTTCTTCTCCTCTTTTTTCTACTTCTTCTTTTACTTCTTCTTCCTCTTCTCCTTTTTTTTCCTCTACTTCTTCTTCTTCTTCTTCTTCTTCTTCCTCTTCTTCTTCTTCTTCCACTTTTTTTTCTTCTTCTTCTTCATCTTCTTCTTTTCTTTTGCTTCTTTTTCTTCTTATTTTCTTCTTCTTCTACTTTTTCTTCTTCTTCATCTATTCCTTCTTCTTCTTGTTCTTCTTCTCCTTCTTCTACTTCTTGTTCTTCTTCTTCTTCTTCTCCTTGTTCTTCTTCTTCTTAATGATGTTTTTGATCTTCATCATCTTCATCTTTTTCTTCTTCTCCTCTGCCTCTTTCATCTTGTTCTTCTTCTTCTTATTTATCTTCCTCTCCCTCTTTTTCTTCTCCTTCTTCTTCTTCTTCTTCTTCTTCTTCTGCTACTACAACTACTTCTTCTTCTTCTTCTTCTTCTTCTTCTTCCTCCTCTTCCTCCTCCTCCTCATCTTTTTAGTCTTCTTCTTCTTCTTCAACTTCTTCTTCTTCTTGATCTTCTTCTTCATCCACTTCTTGTTTTTCTTCTTCTTCTTCATTTTCTACTTCTTCTTCTTCTTCAACATATTCTTCTTCTTCTTCTTCTTCTTCTTCTTCTTTTTCTTCTTCTTCTTCTTTCTATTCTTCTTCTTCTTCTTCTTCTTCTTCTTCTTCTTCATCTTCTTCTTATTCCTCATCTTCTTCTTCTTCTTCCTCCTTTTCTTCTTCCACTTCTTCTTTTACTTCTTCTCCTTCTTCTTGTCCTTTTGCTTCTTCTACTTCTTCTTCGGCTTCTTCTTCTTCCTCTTCTTCTCCTTCTTCTTCTTCTACTTCTTTTTTTTGTTCTCCTTTTTTCGTCCTGCTCTTCTTCTTCTTCTTCCTTTTCTTCTTGTTATTGTTATTATTATTACTATTATTATTGCTATTCTTTTACTTCTTATTTTTCTTCTTATTCTTCTTCTAGTTCTTCTACTTTATCATCTTC
>JAIUJO010000565.1:637500-642500 GCA_023846275.1 Vanilla planifolia
TCTTCTTCTTCTTTGAATTTTTCTTCTTCTTCATCTTTTTCTTCTTCTTCTCTTTCTTCTTCTTCTCCTTCTTCTTCTTCTTCTTCTTCTTCTTCTTCTACTTCTTCTTCTTCTGGTTCATTTTCCATTCCTTGTTCCACTTCTTCTACTTCTTCTACTTCTTGTTCTTCATCTTCGTTTTTTTCTTTTTTCTTCTTCATCTTCATCATCATCATCATCTTCTTCTTCTTCTTCTTCTTCTCTTTCTTCTTCAACTTCTTCCTCTTCATCGACTTCTTTTTCTTCTACTTTTTCTTCTCCTTCTTCTTCTTCTCCTTCTTCTTCTTCATCTTCTTCTACATTCTCTTCTTCTTCTTCCTATTCTTCTTCTTCTTCTAATTTTACTTGTTCTTTTTCTTCTTCTTCCTCTTCTTCTTCTTCTACTTCTTCTTCTTCTCCTTGTTTTTCTTCTCCAACTTCTTCATCATCATCTTCTCCTTCTTCTTCTTCTTTTTCTTCTTCTTCTTCTTCTTCTTCTTCTTCTTGTTATTCTTTTCTTCTTCTTCTTCTTCTTCTTCTTCTTCTTCTTCTTCTTCTTCTTTGTTTCTTCTTCTTCTTCCCCTTCTTCTTCTTGATCTTCTTCTTCTTCTTCTTTTTCTTCTCCATCTTTTTCTCCTCCTCCTTCTCCCTTATCTTCATCTCCATCTTCTTCTTCTTCCTGCTTTCTTCTTCATTTCTACTTTTTCTTCTTCTCTTTATTCTTCTTCTTCTTCTTCTTCTTCTCCATCTTCTTCTTCTACTTCTTCTTGTTCACATTCCATTCCTTATTCCCCTTCTTCTCCTTCTTCTTTTACTTCTTGTTCTTCATCTTGGTTTTTTTCTTTTTTCTTCTTCATCTTCATCGTCATCATCGTCATCTTCTTCTTCTTCTTCTTCTTCTTCTTCTCCTTCTTCTTAAACTTCTTCCGCTTTATCTACATCTTTTTCTTCTTCTTCTTCTTCTCCTTCTTGTTATTCTTCTTCTTCTTCTTCATCTTCTTCTCCATTCTCTTCTTCTTCTTCTTCTTCGTCTTCTTCTTCTTCTAATTTTACTTGTTCTTTTTCTTCTTCTTCCTCTTCTTCTTCTTCTTCTTCTTCTTCTTTTTCTTCTTCTTCTTCTTCTGTTCCATCGTCTTCTTCATCATCATCATCATCTTCTTCTTCTTCTACTTATTCTTCCTTTACTTCTTCTTTTTATTCTTTTTTTCTTGTTCTTCTTCCTCTTCTTCTTCTTCTTCTTCTTCTTCTTCTCCTCCTTCTTGATCTCCTTCTTCTTCTTCTTCTACTTCTTTTTCTTCTCCTTCTTCTTCTCCTACTCTTTTTTCCTCATCTTCGTCTCCATCTTCTTCTTCTTCCTCCTTTCTTCTTCATTTTTACTTCTTCTTCTTCTTATTCTTGTTCTTCTTTTTTTTTGTTATTCTTCATCTTCATATTCTTTGCCTTCTTATTCTTCTTCTTCTCCTTCTTCTTCCTCTTCTTCTTTTGCTTATGCCTCTTCTTCTTCTTTCACTTCTTCAACTTCTTCTTCTTCTACTTCTTCCTCTACTTGTTCATCTTCATCTTCTACTTCTTCTTTTTCTTCCTCTTCTTCATCATCTTCTTCTTCTTCTTCTTTTTCTTCTCTTCTTTTTCTTCTTCTTCCTCCTCTTCTTCTTCAACTTCGTATTCTTCTCCTTATTCTTCTTCTTCTTCTTCTTCTGCATCTTCTTCTTCTTCTTCTAGATTTTCTTTTACTTCCTCTACTTCTTCTTCTTCTTCTCCTCCTTCTTCTTCTGCTCCATCTTCTTCTTCATCTTCTTCTTCTTATTATTCTTTTTTTCTTGTTCTTTTTCTTGTTCTTGTTCTTCTTCTTCTTCTCCTTCTTCTTCTCCTTTTTTTTCGTCTCCAACTTCTTCTTCCTCCTTTCTTCTTCATTTCTACTTCTTCTTCCTGTTCTTGTTCTTCTTCTTCATCTTCTTCTTTTTCTTCTTTTTTTTCTTATTCTTCATCTTCATATTCTTTGCCTTATTATTATTATTATTATTATTATTATTCTTGTTCTTCTTCTTTTGCTTGTGCTTCTTCTTCTTGTTTTACTTCTTTATTTCCTTCTACTTCTCCTTCATCGTCTACTTGTTCATCTTCATCATCTTCTTCATCTTCTTCTTCTTCTTCTCTTCTTTTTCTTCTTCTTCATCCTCTTCTTCTTGATCTTTGTCTTCTTCTCCTTATTCTTCTTCTTCTTTTTCTTCTTCTTCTTCTTCTTCTTCTACTACTACTACTACTTCTTTTCCCACTTCTTCTTTGTCTTTTTCTTCTTTCTCTTCTTCTTCTTCCTCCTCTTCCACTTCTTCCTCCTCTACTTCTTCCTTATCTTCTATCTCGTCTTTTTCTTCTTCTCTTTACTCTTCTTCATCTTCTTCTTCTTGTCCATCCTCTTCTTTTACTTCTTCTTCTTGTTCATCTTCCATTCTGTCTTCCACTTCTACTCCTTCTTGTTCTTCTACTTCTTCATCATTTTATATTTTTTTCCTTTTTCTTCTTCAACATCATCATCTTCTTCTTCTTGTTCTCCTTGTTTTTCTTCAACTTCTTCCTCTTCATCTACTTCTTTTTCTTCTTCTTCTTCTTCTTCTCCTTCTTCTTCCTCTTCTTCTGTTCTTCATTCTCTTCTTCTTATTATTATTATTATTATTATTTTACTTCGTTTTCTTTTTCTTCCTCCTCTTCTTCTTCTTCTTCTTCTTCTTTTTCTCATCCTCCTCCTTCTTCTTCTTCTTCTTCCTCTTCTTGTTCTTTTCTTCTTCTTCTTATACTTCTTCTACTCTTTCTTCTTCTTCTTCTTCTTCTTCATGTTCCTCTCCTTTTTGCTCTTCTTCTTCTAATTATTCTTTTTCTCATCTCCTTCTACTTCTGTTTCTTGTTCTTCTCTATTCTCTTCTTCTTCTTCCTATTGTTCTTATTTTTCTTCTTCCACTTCTTCTACTTCCTCTTCATTTTCTTCTGCTGCATCTTCTTCTTCTTCTTCTTCTTCTTCCTCTTCTTCCTCTTCTTCTATGTCGCCTTCTTCTACTTCTACTTCTTCTTCTTCATCTTCTACTTCTACTTCTTCCTCTTCTTCTTTTACTTCTTCTTCTTCTTCTTCTTCTTCTTCTTCTTCCCTTCTTCTTCTTCTGCTTCTTCTTCTTCTACTTCTTCTTCCTCTCCATTTCTTCTTCTTCTCCTTGTTCTTCTTCATGATCTACTTCCTCTTCTTCTTCTTGTACTTCTTTTTTTCTTCTTCTTCTTCTCCAACTTCTTCTTCATCATCTTCTTCTTCTTCTTCTTCTTCTTCTTCTTCTTTTCTTCTTCTTCTTCTTCTCTTTCTTCTTCTATAACTTCTTCTTCTTCTTCTTCTTCTTTTTCTTCTCCTTCTTCTCCTCCTCCTTCTCCCTCATCTTCATCTCCAACTTCTTCTACTTCCTCCTTTCTTCTTGATTTCTACATCTTCTTCTTCTTCTTCTTCTTCTTCTTCTTCTTCTTCTTCTTCTTCTTCTTCATCTTCTTCTTTATCTTCTTCTTTTTTTTCTTATTCATCATTTTCATATTCTTTGCCTTTTTATTTTTCTTCTTCTTCTTTTTCTTCATCATCTTTTTCTTGTGCTTCTTCTTCTTGTTTTACTTCTTCTTCTTCTCCTTCTTCCTCTACTTGTTTTTCTTCATCATCTTCTTCTTCTTCTTCTTCCTCTTCTCCATCATCATCTTCTTCTTCTTCTTTTTCTTCTCTTCTTTTTCTTCTTCTTCTTTTGCTTCTTCTTCATCTTCGTATTCTTATCCTTATTCTTCTTCCTCTTCTTCTTCTTCTTCTTCTTCTATGACTTCTGCTTCTTCTTCTACATCATCATCTTCTTCTTCTTTTACTACACTACTTCTTTTTCCTCTTCTTCTTCTTTTTCTTCTTCCTCTTCTTCTTCTTCTTCTTTTTCCACTTCTTCCTCATCTTCTATCTCATCTTTTCCTTCTTCTCTTTATTCAACTTCTTCTTCTTCTTCTTCTTCTCCATCTTCTTCTTCTACTTCTTCTTCTTGTTCATCTTCCATTCCTTCTTCCTCTTCTACTCCTTCTTGGTCTTCTACTTCTTTTTCATCATCTTTGTTTTTTTCCTTTTTTCTTCTTCATCATCATCATCATCATCTTCTTCTTCTTCTCCTTCTTTTTCTTAAACTTCTTCCTCTTCATCTACTTCTTTGTCTTCTTCTTCTTGTTTTTCTTCTTCTTCTCCTTCTTCTTCTTCTTCTTTTTCTTTTCTTCATTCTCTTCTTCTTGTTATTATTATTATTATTATTTTACTTCGTTTTCTTTTTCTTCCTCTTCATCTTCTTCTTCTTCTTCGTCTTCTTCATCTTCTTCTTCTTCTTCTTCTTCTTCTTCTTCTTCTTCTTCTTCTTTTCTTCTTCTTCTTCTACTACTTCTCTTTCTTCTTCTTCTACTACTTCTCTTTCTTCTTCTTCTTCTTCTTCTTCTAATTCTTCTTCTTGTTCTTGTTCCTCTCCTTTTTGCTCTTCTTCTTCTACTTCTTCTTTTTCTCATCTTCTTCTACTTCTTTTTCTTGTTCTTCTCTATTCTCTTCTTCTTCCTCCTATTCTTCTTCTTTTTCTTCTTCCACTTCTACTTCTTCTTCATTTTCTTCTGCTACATCTTCTTCTTCTTCTTTTTCTTCTTCTACCTCTTCTTCTTCTTCTTCTATGTCATCTTCTTCTACTTCTTCTTCTTCTTCTTCATCTCTACTACTACTTTTTCCTCTCCTTCTTTTACTTCTTCTTCTTCTTCTTCTTCTTCTTCGTCTCTTCTTTTTCTTCTTCATCTTTTTCTTCTTCCTCTCCTTTTCTTCCTCTTCTCCTTATTCTTCTTTATGATCTACTTCCTCTTCTTCTTCTTGTACTTCTTCTTTTTCTTCTTCTTCTTCTTCTTTATCTACTTATTATTATTATCACTATTATTATTATTGTTATTATTGTTATCAT
>JAIUJO010000565.1:645000-647500 GCA_023846275.1 Vanilla planifolia
TTCCTCTTATTCTTCATCTCCTTCTTGTTCTTGTTCTTGTTCTTCTTTTTATTGTACTTCTTCTCCTTCTTCTTCTTCTTCTTCTTCTTCTTCTTCTTCTTCCTCTTGTTCTTCTCCTGCTCCTTCTTCTTCTTCCTCTATTTTATACATTTTCCTCTCCTTTTACTTTTTCTTCTTCTTCCTCTTCTTCTTCGTCATTTACTTCTTCTTCCCATTGTTCCTATCATTTTTCTTCTTCATCATCTTCTTCTTCTTCCTCTTCTTCTTTGTCTTCTTCTTCTTCTTCTTCTTCTTCCACTTCATCTTTTCCCCTTCTTCTTCTGCTTCCACTTCTTCTTCTTCTTCTTCTTCTTCTTATTCTTCTTCTTCTTATTCTTCTACTTCTTCATCTTCTTCATCTCAAACTTCTGCTTCTTCTTCATGTTCTTGTTCTTGTTTTTGTTTTTCTTCTTCTTCTACTTCTACTTCTTCTTCTTCTATGTCTTGTTCTTTTATTTCTTCTTCTTCATCATCATCTTCTAATTCTTCTTCTTCTTGTTCTTGTTCTTCGCCTTCTTATTCTTCTTCCTCTTCTTCTTCTTCTTCCTCCCCCTCCTCTTCTTTTTCTTCTTCTTCTTCTTCTTATTCTTATTATTATTATTCTTCTTCTTCTTTTTCTACTACTACTTATTCTTATTCTTCATTTTCTTCTTCTACTTCTTTTTCTTCTTCTTCTCCTGATTCTTCTTCTTTTACTTCTTCTTCATCTTCTTCTTTTCCTTCTTCCACTTCTCCCTCCTCTTCTTCTTCCTCTCCTACTTTCACTTCTTCTTCTTCTACTACTATTTCATCTTTTTCATAATTTTCTTCTTCTTCTTCTTCTTCTTCTTCCTCTTCTTTTTCATCTTCTTCTTTTGTATCTTCTTCTTCTTCATCCTCTTCTTCTTCTTCTTACTCATCTTCTTCTTCCTCCCTTCTTGTTCTTCATCTTCCTGTCCCTCTTCTTCTTCTTCTCCTTCTTCTTCTTGTACTTCTAGTTGTTTTTCTTCTTGTTGTTCTTTTACTTTGCCTTCCTCCACTTCTTTGTCTAGTTCTTCATCTTCTTCTTCTTCTTCTTCTTCTTCATTCTCTTCTTCTTCTTCTTCTTGTTCTTCAACTCTTCTTCTTCTTCTTCTTCTTCTAATTCTTCTTCTTCTTCTTCTACCTCTCTTTTTTGCTCTTCGTCTTCTTCTTCTTCTTCTTTTTCTTCATCTTGTTCTATTTCTTTTTCTTATCCTTCTCTTTTCTCTTCTTTTTTTTGTTCTTCTTCTTTTTTCTTCTTCCACTTCTTCTCGTTCTTCTTCTTTTTCTTCTGCTACTTCTTCTTCTTATTATTATTATTCTTCTTCCTAGACTTTTTTTTCTTCAGCTACGTCTTCTTCTTCTTCTTCTTCCTCCTCTTCTTCTACTTCTTCCTCTTCTTTTACTTCTTCTTCTTCTTCATCTACTCTTCTTCTTCTTCTTCAACTTCTTCATCTTCTTCTTCTTCTTCTTCATCTTCCTCAGCTTGTTCTCCTCCTTCTTTTTCTTTTTCACCTTCTTTGTCTTCTTCCACATTTTCGTCTTCTTCTTCTACTTCTTCCTCTCCTTGTTCTTCTTCTTCTCCTTCTTGTCCTTCTTCATGATCAAGTTCCTCTTCTTCTTCTTTTACTTCTCCCTTTTCTTCTTCTTCGACTTCTTCTTCTTTATCTACTTATTATTATGCTAACTAATGTTACTATTATTATTATTATTATTAGTATTATTGTTCTTCTTCTGCTTCTTTTTCTCCTTCTTCTACTTATTATTATTATTCTTCTTCTCCTTCTTCTTAGTCTTCTTCTTTTCCATCTTCTTCTTCTTCTTCTTCTTCTTCTTCTTATTCTTATATCTCTTCTTCCCCTCCTCCTTCTTCTTCTTCATCTTCCTTCCCTTCTTCTTCTTCTCCATCTTCTTCTTCTTCTACTACTTGTTCTTTTTCTTATTGTTGTTCTCCTTTTTCTTCTTCCTCTTCTTCTTCTTCTTCTTCTTCCTCTCACTCTTCTTCTTCTTTTTCTTCTCCTTCTTCTACTACTTATTCTTCTTCTTTTTTCTTCTTCTTCTTCTTCTTCTTCTTCTTCTTCTTCTTCTTTCTTTTATTATTATTCTTCTTCTTTTTATCTTTCTTCTTCTTCTTTTTCTTCAACTTCTTCTTCTTTTTCGTGTTCCTCTCCTTTTTGCTTTTTTTCCTCTTCATCATCTTCTTATTTTTCTTCATCTTCTTCTACTTCTTTTTTTTCTTGTTCTTCACCTTTTTCTTCTTTTCTTCTTCTTCTTCTTCTTCTTATTCTGCTACTTCTTGTTCTTCTTCTTTTTCTTCTTCTTCTTCTTCTTCTTTTTCTTCTACTGCTACGTCTTCTTTTTCTTCTACTTCTTCTTCTTCTACTTCTTCTTCCTTTTCTTCTTCACCTTCTTCTTCTTCTTCATTTTCTTCTTCTCCTTTTTCTTCTTCTTCTTCCTCTTA
>JAIUJO010000565.1:670000-672500 GCA_023846275.1 Vanilla planifolia
TTTTACTTTTTCTTCTTCCTTTATTTGTACATCTTCTTTCTCTTTTACTTTTTAATCTTCTTTTACTTTTTCTTCTTTTCTTATATTTTTCTTCTTTTCTTATCTTTTTCTTCTTCTTCTTATTCTCCTTCTTCTTGTTCTTCTTCTTCTACTACTACTTGTTATTCATCATCTTCCTCTCCTTCTTCTTCTTCTTCTTCTTCTCCTTCTTCTTCTTCAACTACTACTTTTGCTTCATCGTCTTCATCTTGCTCATCTCGTTTTTGTACTTCCTCATCTTCTTCTTATTTTTCTTCTTCTTCTTCTTCTTCTTCCACTATTTGTTCTTCTCCTTCTTCCTCTCTTCTTCTCCTTCTTCTTGTTCTTCTTTTATTCTTCTTTTTGTTCTTATTCTTCTTCTTCTTCTTCTTCCCCTTCGTCTTCTTCTACTTCTTCTTATTATTTCTTTTCTTCTCCTTCTTCTTCTTCTTCCTCTTCTTCTTTAACTTCTTCCTCCTCTTCTTTTTCTTCTTCTTCATTTTCTTCTTCTACTTCTACTGCTTTTTCTTCTTCTACTTGTACTGCTTTTTTTTCTTCATCATTTTTTTCTTCTTCTCCGCCTTCTTCTTTTATCTTCCACTTCTTCTCCTTCTTCTTCTTCTTCTTGCACTTCCTCTTCTTATTCATCATCATCTTCTTGTTCTTTTTCTTCTCTATCTCCTCCTTTTTCTTCTTCTTATTCTACTTCATCTTCATTATTATTATTATTATTATTACTTCTTCTTCTTCTTCCTCCTCCTCCTCTTACTCCTCCTCTTACTCCTGCTCTTCTTCTTCTTCTTCTTCTTCTTCTTCTTCTTCTACTTCCTCCGCCTCTTCTTCTTCATCATCTTCTTCTTCTTCTTCTTTTTTATTTTATTTTTCTTCTTCTTCTACTTCTTCTTCATCTTCTTCTTCTTCTTTATCTTCTTATTCTTCTTCTTCTTCTTCTTCTTCTTCTTCTAATTTTCCTTCTTCTTCATCTTCTTCTTTTTCTAATTCTTCTTTTTCTTCATCTCCTTCTTCATCTCTTTCTTCTTATTCAAATTTTTATTATTATTCTTATTATAACTATTTTCTTTACTATTATTATTATTGTCGTTATTATTATTATTGCCCTTCTTCTTCTTCTTCCTCATCATCTTGTTCTTCTTCATGTTATTTTTTTCTTTCTTAGCCTTTTTCTTCTTCTTCGTCATCTACTTCTTCCTCTTCTTATACTACTTCTTCCTCTTCTTATACTACTTCTCCTTCTTCTTCTTCATCTTCTTCTTCTTCATATTCTTTCTCACCTTCTTCTTCTTCTCGTTCTTCTTCATCTTCTTCTTTACGTCGTTCTCCTTCTTTTCTTCCTTCTTCTTCTTCTTTTACATCTTCTCCTTCTTCTTCCGCTTCGACTTCTTCTGCTTCTTCTTTTATTTCTTCTTCTTCATATTATTATTATTATTATTTTTAATATTCTATTTCTCCTTCTTTTCTTCTTCTTCTTCTTCTTCTTCTTTTTCTTCACCTTTTTCTTCTTCTTCTTCTTCTTCTTATTCTTGTTCTTCTTTTTTTTCTTCTTCTACTTTTCTTCTTGTTCTTATTCTTCTCCTTCTTCATCCTCTTCTTCTTCTTCTTCTTCTCGTCTTCTTCTTCTTCTTTTTTTTTCTTCTTCTACTTCTTTTCTTCTTCTTCTTCTTTTTCTTCTTCTTATTTTGATTCTTCTTCTTCTCCTTCTTCTTCTTCTTCATCATCATCTTCAACTTCTTCTTCTCCTTCTTATTCTTCTTTTTCTTCCTTCTTCTTCTTCTTCTTCTTCTTCTTCCTCCCCCTCCTTTTATTCTTCTTTTTATTCAGTCTTCTGAGTCATCTAATTCTTCTTCTTCTTCGTCGTCATCATCCACTTCTTCTTCTTGTTCTTCTTTTTCTTCTTCATAGTCTTCTTCTTCTTCTTCTTTACAGTCTTCGTCTTCTTCTTCTTCTTCTTCTTCTTAGTCTTCTTCTTCTTCTTTTCTGACTCCTCTTCTTCTTCTTCTTCTTCTTCTTCTTCCACTTCTTTTTCTTCTTCTTCCTGCTCCTCTACTTCTTATTTTTCTTATTAATTTTCCACTTCCTCTTCATGTTTTTCTTCTCGTTGTTGTTGTTGGTTTTCTTCTTCTTCTTCTGCTACTACTACTACTACAACTTCTTTGCCTTCTTCTTCTCCTTTTCCTTATAGTTATACATCTTCTTCTTCGTGTTTTTCGACTACTTGTTGTTGTTATTAATATTATTATTTTTATCATTATTATTATTATTAAAATTCTTCATGTTCTTCTTCTTGTTCTTGTTCTTGTTCTTGTTCTTGTTCTTGTTGTTCTTCTTCTTCTACTTCTTCATCATCATCTTACACTCCATCTTCTTCTTCTTCTCCTTTATCTTCTTGTTTTTCTTATACTTCTCCAACTTGTTCTTGTTCTTCTTCTTATTCTATCAACTTCTCCTTCCACTTCTGCTTCTC
>JAIUJO010000283.1:0-27500 GCA_023846275.1 Vanilla planifolia
TCCCCTTCGTTCTTCCACCTGTTCTTCTTTTTCCTTTTCTCCTCCCTCTTGTACTTCTTCTTCTTCTTCTCCTTCTTTTTTATGTTCTTCCTCTTCCTCTTCTTCAACTTTTTCTTCTTCTTTTTTTTCTTCTTCTTCTTTGCCTCCTTCCTCTTCTCCTTCTCCTTCATCTTCTTCTTCTTCTTTTATCTTCCTCTTCTTTTTCTTGTCTATCTTCTCCATCTTCTTCTTTTTTTTCCTCTTTTTCTCCTTCTTCATCATCATCACCATCATCATCTTCTTCTTCTTTTTATTGTTCTTATTCTTCTCCATCTACTTCTTCCTCTTCTTCGTCTTCTTCTTCTTCCTCTTCTACTTCTTCTTCTTCAACTTCCTCTCCATCTTCTCCTTTTTCTTCTTCTTCTCCTTCTTCTTTGTCCTTCTACTTCTGCTTCTTCTTCTTGTTAATCTTCTTCTTCATCTTCTCCTTTTTCTTTTTCTTCTTTTTCTTTTCTTTTTCATCTTCTTCTTCTTCTTCTTCTTCTTCTTCTCTCCCTCCTTCTTCATCCTCCTCCTCCTCCTCTTCTTCTTCTTCTTCTTCCTTTCTTCTTATTCATCTTCATCTTCTTGTTTATGACAATCTTTTTCTTCTTCTTCTACTTCTCTGTCTTCTTCTCCTTTTCCTTCTTCTTCTTCTTCTTCCTCTTCTCCTTCTTCTTCTTCCTCTTCAACTACTACAACTTCTTCTTCTCCTTCTTCTTCATCTACCTCTTCTTCTTCTTCCACTTCTTCTTCCTCTTCTTCTTCTTCTTCTTCCTCTTCTTCTTCTTCCTCTTCTCTTTCTTTTTCTTCTTCTTTTTATTCTTTGCCTTCTTGTTCTTCTTAATCTTTTCTTCTTTTTCTTCCTCTTCTCCTTCTCCTCCTTCATCTGCTTCTTCTTCTTCTTCCTCTTCTTCTTCTTCTTCTTCTTCTTCTTCTCCTGCTTCTTCTTATTCTTCTTCCTCTACTTCTTCTACTTTTTCTTCTTATTCCTCTTCGTCTTCTTCTTCTTCACCTTCTTGTTCCTCTTCTTCTCCTTCTTCGCCTTCCTCTCCTTCTTCTTCCTCTTCTTCTTCCTCCTCCTCTTCTTCTTCTTCTTCTCCTTCTTCTCTTTCTTCTTGTTCTTCCACTTCTTCTTCTTCTTCTTCTTCTTCTTGTTCATCTTCCACTTCTCCTTCTTCTTCTTGTTCTTCCTATTAATTATCTTCTTCTTGTTCTTCTTCTTCTTCCTTCTCTTCTTATTCTTCTACTTCATCTTTTTCTTCTTCTTCTTCTTCTTCTTCTCCTTCTTCATCGACTTCTCCTTCTTCTTCTTGTTCTTCTTCTTCTTCTTCTTCTCTTTCTTCTTTCACTTCATCTTTTTATTCTTCTTCTTTGTCTTCCTTTTCTTATTCTTCTTCTTCTTCTCCTCCCCCTCCTCGTCCTCCTCCTCCTTCTTCTTTTACTTCTCCTTCTTCTTCATCCTCCTCTTCATGTTCTTCTTCCACTTCTTCTTCTTCCCCTTCTTGACCAACTTCTCCTTCTTCTTTTTCTTCTTCTTCTTCTTCTTCTTCTTCCACTTCTCCTTCTTCTTCTTCCTCTTATTATTTTTCCCCTCTTTCTTCTTCCTCTTCTCTTCCTCCTTTTTCTCTTTCTTATTCTTGCTCTGTTTCTTATACTTCTTCTTCTTGTTCTCCTCACTCTTCTACTAGTTCTTCTTCGTCTACTATTATTTCTACTTCTTCTTCTTCTTCTTCTTCTTCTTCTTCTTCTTCTGCTTCTGCTTTTTCTTCTTCTTCGCGATCTGATTCCACTTCTTCCCCATCTTTGTCTTCTTCTTCTTCTTCTTCTTCTTCTTCCTCGCCTTCATCATCATCGTCGTCTTCTTCTTCTTCTTCTACTTCTTATTCCTCCCCTTCTTTTTCTTCCTCTTCTTCTTTCGCAACTTCTTCTTCTTCCACTAATTCTTCTTCTTCTTCTTCTTCTTCTTCCTCTTCATCTTCTTCTTCTTCTTCCTCTTCATCTTCTTCTTTCTCTTCATCTTCTTCTTCTTCTTATTCTTCTCCTTCTTGTTCTTCTTGTTCTATTGTTCTTTTTCTTTATCTTCTCTTTCTCCTCCATCTTCTCCTTCTTCTTCCTCTTCTTATTCTACTTCTTCTTCTTCCTTTTTACCTCCTTTCTCAATTGCTCTTCTCCTTCTTTTTCTTCTTCTTCCTCCTCCTTGCCATCATCTTCTCTTTCTTCTTCTTCTTGTTTTCCTCCTCTTCTTCTTCTACTAATTCTTCTTCTTCTTCTTCTGCTTCTTCTTTCTCTTCTTCATCTTCTTCTTCTTCCTCTTCTTCTTCTTCTTCCTCCTCTTCTTCTTCTTATTTTTCTTCTTCTTCTCCTTCTTATCTTCTCTTAAATTTTCTCTTTCTTTTTCCCATTCCTCTTCTTCTCCTTCCTCTACTTCCCCTTTGTTCGTCCAACCCTTCTTTTTTTTTCCTTTTCTTCTTCCTCTTGTACTTCTTCCACTTCTTCTTCTTCTCCTTCTTCTTTTTGTACTTCTTCTTCCTCTTCTTCTGCTATTTCTTTTCTTATTATTATTATTATTATTATTATTATTATTATTATTCTTTCTCTTCTTTTTCTTCTTATTCTTCTTCTTTAGTGTCTTCTTCTTTACCTCCTCCTTCCTCATCTCCTTCTCCTTCTTCTTCTTCTTCTTCTACTTCTTCTTTTATCTTCTTCTTTTTCTTCTTCTTCTTTTTGTCTTTCTTCTCCATCTTCTTCTTCTTTTTCTTCTTCTTCTTCATCTTCTTTTACATGAACATCATCTTCTTCTTCTTCTTGTTCTTCTTGTTCTTCTTTTTCTTCTTTTTCTTATTCTTCTTTTTCATCAACATCATCATCATCTTTTTCTTCTTCTTACTCTTCATCCTCCTCTTCTTGTCCTTCTTTTCTATTTCATTCTATTTCTTCTTCTTCTTCCTCTTCTTAATCTTCTTCTTCTTCTTCTTGCTCTTCAACATCATCATCATCATCATCATCATCTTCTTCTTCTACTTGTTCTTTTTCTTCTCCTTCTTCTTGTTCCTCTTCTTCTTCATCTTTTTGCTTTAGTTCTTCTTCTTCTTCTTCTTCTTCTTGTCCTCCTTCTTCTTCCTCTCTTCTGCTACTTCTCTTACTTCTTCTATTACATCTGCTTGTTCTTCTTTTTCTTCTTCCCCTTCTTCTCTTTCTTCTATTTCCCCATCTTTTTCTTCTTATTCTTTTCCACCTCCTCTTGCTTCTTCTTTTATTTCTTCTTCTTCTTGTTCTTCATCATCATCATCGTCATCATCCTCATGAACATCTTCTTCTTCTACTTCTTCTTCTTCTTCTTCTTTATCTTCTTCTACTTCTTCAACTGCATCTTTTCTTCTTCTTCTCTAACTTCTTTTTCTTCTTCTTCGTCTTCATTCTCTTCTCCTTCTTGTTCTCCTTGTTCTTCTTCTTCCTTTTCCTTTCTTTCTTCTTCTTCCTCTACTTCTTCTTCTTCACCAACAACATCTTTGTCTTCTCCTTCTTCTTCTAATTCTTTTTCCTCTTCTTCTTCTTCTACTACTACTACAACTTCTTTTCCTTCTTTTTCTTCTCCTTCTTCTTATTCTACATCTTCTTCTTCTTCTTCTTCTTCTTTTACATCATCTTCTTTTTCTTATTCTTCATTTTCTTCTTTTTTTTCATCTTGTTCATCTTCTTCTACATCTTGTTCTTCTTCATCATCATCTACTTCTTTTGCTTCTGCTTCCTCTTCTTCATGTTCTTCTTCTTTTTCTTCTTCTTCTTCTTCTTCTTCCTCCTCTTTTTATTCTTCTTCTTCTACTTCTCTTCATCCGCTTTCTTCTTTTTCTTCTTCTTCTTATACTTCTCTTTCTTCTTCTTTTTCTTCTTCCTCTTCTTCTTCTTCTTCTTCTGCTTCTCCTCCTTTACATTCTCCTTCCTCTACTTGTTCATCTTCCTCATCTTCTTTTTCTTCTTCTTCTCCTTATTCTTCTTCTTCTACTTTTTCTTCCGCATCTTTGTCTTCCTCTTCTTCTTCTTCTTCTTCTCCTTCTTCATTCTCGTCCACTTCTTCCACTTGTTTTTCTCCAACTTCTTCTTCTTCTTCTTCTTATTCTTCTACTTTTTTTTCTTCTTCTTCTTCTCCTTCTTCATCTTCTTTTTCTTCTTCTTCTTCTTCTTTTCTTCTTCTTCTTCCTCTTCTTCTTGTTGTTTTCCTTCTTCTCCATCCTTTCCTTCATCATCTTCTTCTTCTTCTTCTCCTCCTCCTACTAACTTCTTCTTCTTCTTCTTCTCCTTCTTCTTCATCCTCTTCCACTTCTTTCACTCGTTTTCCCCAACTTCTTCTTCTTCTTCTTCTTCTTTTTCTTATTCTTCTACTTTTTCTTCTTCTTCTTCTTTTACTTCATTTTTTTCTTCTCCTTCGTCTTCCTCTTCTTCTTCTTGTTCTTCTTCTTCTTCTTTTCTTCTCCTTCTTCTTCTTCTTCTTCTTCTTCTTCTACTTCTTTTTCTTCTTCTTCATCTTCCTTTCCTTCTCCTTCTTCTTCTTCTTCTTCTTCTTCTTCCTCTTCATCTTCTTCTTCTTCTTCTTCTTCTTCTTCTTCTTCTCCTTCTTCTTCTTCTTCTTCTTCTTCTTCCTCTTCTTCTTCTTCTTCCTTTTTCTTCTTCTTCTTGTCCTTCTCCTTCTTCTACTTCTTCTCTTTTCTTCTTCTTCTAGTCATACTTATTCTTCTTCCTCTTCTTCTTCTTCTACTTCTTTTTCTTCTTCTCCTTTATCATCATCTTCTACTTGTTCTTCTTCTTCTTCTCCTTCTTCTTCTTCTAGTTCTTCTGCTTCTTCTTGTTCTTCTTTAGTTTTTTTTCTTCTCTTCTTCTTCTTCTTCGTGCTCATCATCTCCTTCTTCTCCTTTTTCTTCTACTTCTCCTTCTTCTTCTTCTCGTTCTTCTTCTTCTTTGTTTCCTTCTTTTTCGTCTTTTTCTTCTGCTTCTATATCTAGTTTTTCCTATTCTTCTTCTTCTTCATGTTATTCTACTTCCTCTGTTGCTTCTTCTTCTTCTTTTTCTTATTTTTCATTTGCTACTACTTTCCCTTCTTCTTCCTCTTCTTCTTCCACTTCTTTTTCTTCTTCTTCTTCTTCTTCTTATTCTTCTTTTTCTACCTTTTCTTCAACTTCTTCCTTTTCTTCCTCTTCTACTTTTTCTTCTTCTTCCTCTTTTTCTTCTTCTTCTTCTTCTTCTTTTACTTTTTCTTCTTCCTCTTCTCCTTCTTTTTCTTATCCCTCTCCTTCTTCTTCTTCTCAATCTACTTTTTGTTCTTCTCCTTCTTCTATTTCTCTTCTTTTTGTTCTACTACTTCAAATTGTTGTTGTTCTTCTTCTTCCTTTACTTCATCATCTTCTTCTTCTCCTTCTTGTTTTTTTTCTTCCTCTTCTTCATCTTTATCTACTTCTTCTTCTACTTCTTCTCCTTCTTCTTCTTCATCATCCTCTTCTTCTTCTTCCACTTCTTTTCCTCCAGCTTCTTCTTCTTCTTCTACTACTTCTATTTCTTCTTTTTCTTCTTCTTCTTCTTCTTCTACAACTACTATTACTAATACTTCTTCTTCTCTTCCTTAATCTCTATCTATTATTTTTTTCTTCTTCTTATTATCCTTTGTCTTCAACATCTTCTTCTTTTTGTTCCTCTTCTTCTTCTTCTGCTCGTCTCCTTCTTCTTCTTCTTCATCATTCCCTTATTCTCCTTCTTCTGCTTCTTCTTCTCCTTCTTCTTCCTCTTCTTGTTCCTTTTCTTCTTCCTCTTCTTCTTCTTCTTCTTCGTCCGTTCCTCGTCATTCTGCTTCTTCTTCTCCTTATTCTTCTTCTTCTCCTACTTCTTCTTTTCTTTTTCTTCTTCTTGTTGTTCTCCTCCTTCTACTTTTGCATCTTCTTCTTTCTCTTCTTCTTCATCTTCTTTATCATCATCTTGTTCTTCTTCTCCTTCTCCTTCTTCTTGTCCTTTTCCTTCTTCTTCTTCTTCTTTTTTTTCTTCTTTTTCTTCATCATCTTCTTCTTCTTCACTTTCTAGTTCTTCTTCTTGTCCTTTTCCTTCTTCCTCTTCTTCTCCTTCTTCTTCTGCTTCTCCTTGTTCTTCTTATTGTTCTTCCTCTTCTTTTTCTTCTACTTCATCTTCATCTTCTCATTCTTCTTCTTGTTCTTCTTTGTCTATTTCTTATTCTTCATCCACATCTTCTTCTTCTTCTTCTTCTTCTTCATTTTCTCAACATTCTTCCACTTCTTCTTTTATTTCTTCTAATTTTTCTTTATATTTGTTCTTCTTCTACTTCTTCTTCTTCTTCTTCATCTTCTTCTAATTCTTTTTCTTCTTCTACTTCTCCTTCCACTTCTTCTTCTTCTTCTCCTCCTCCTTCTTCTTCTTCCTCCTCTTCTTCTTCTTCTACTTCTTCTACTATTCTTCTGGTTATTCTTCTTCCTCTTCTTCTTCTTCTTCTTCTTCTTCTTCTTCTCCTTCTTCTTCTTCTTCTTTTTCTTCTTCTTCTTCTTCTTCTTCTTCTTCTTCTACTTTTCCTTCCTCTTTTTCTTCTTCTTCTTCTTCTTCTTCGTCTCCTTTTTCTTCTCCTTTTTTTCTTCTCCTTCTTTTTTGTCTTCTTCTTCTTCTCATTTTTCTTCTTCTTCTTTTTATATTTCCTCTTTCTCTTCTTAATCATCATCATCATCTTCTTCTTCTAATTGTTCTCTTTGTCTGGTTCTTATACTTCCACTTCCCCTTCTTCTTCATCTTGTACTTGTTCTTCCTACTCTACTTCTTCTTCTTCTTCTTCTTCTTATTCTTATTCTTCATCCACATGTCTTTCTTCTTCTTCTTCTTTTTCTTCTTTTTCTGCTTCTTCACTTCGTTCTCCCTATTATTCTTCGTCTACTTCTTCTTCTTCTTCTTTTTCAACTTCTTCTTGAAATTTTTCTTCTTCCTCTTGTTCTTTTTATTCATCTTCTCCTTCTTCTTCTTCTACTTCTTCTTGTTTTCCTTCTTCTTCATTTTCTTCTCCAACTTTTTTCTTTTCTAATACTTCTTCGTCTTCGTCTTCTTCTTCTTGTTCTCCTTCTCCTTCTCCATCTTTTTCTTCATCTTCTTTCTATACTTCTCCTTCTTGTTCTTCTTCTTTTTTCCTTCTTCCTTCTTCTTCTTCCAATTCTTCTTCTTCTTTGCCTTCTTCTTCTTCTTGTTGCTCTACTTTTTCTTCTACTTCATCTTCCCCATCATCTTGTTCTTCCTCAATCACTTCTTCTTCTTCTTCTTCTTCTTCTCCTTATTCTTATTCTTCTTCTCCTTCTTCTTCTTCTTCTTCCTCTTCTTCCCCTTCTTCTTATCGAACTTCTACTTCTTCTTTTACTTCTTCTTTTTCTTTCCCTTTTCTTCTTCTTCTTCTTCTTCTTCTTCTCCTTCTCCTTCATCTTTTTCTTCTTCTTTTACTTTTCCTTCTTGTTCTTCTTCTTCTTTTCCTTCTTCTTCTTCTTCTTCTTCTTTTTATTCTCCTTCTTCTTCCCCTTGTTCTTCTTCTTCTTCTTCAACTTATTCATCTTCTTCTTCTTCTTCTTCCTGTTCTACTTCTTCTCCTTCTTCCTTTTCTTCTTCTTCTTCTTCTTATTCTTCTTCTTCTTCTTCTTCTACTTCTTCCACTTCTTCTTCTTCTTCTTCTTTTTCTTCTTTGCCTTCTTCTTCTTCATCTTGTTCTCCATCTTCTTCTTCCCCTTCATCTTCTTCTTCTTCATTCACTTCTTCTTCTTCTAATTCTTCTTCTTCTACTTCTTCTCCTTCTTCTTCTACTTCTTCTACTTCTTCTACTTCTTCCTATTCTCCTTTTTCTTCTTTGTCTTCTTCTTCTTCTTCTTCCTCATCTTCTTCTCCTTTCTCAACTTCTACTACTTCTTCTTCTTCTTATTTTTCTTATTCTAATTCTTCTTCTTCTTCTTCTTCTTCTTCTTCTAATTTTTCTTCTTTGTCTCCTTCTTCTTCTTCTTCCTTTTCTTCTTCTTCTTCTTCTTCTTCTTTTTCTTCTTCAACTTGTACTTCTTTTTCTTCTTCGTCATTGCCTTCTTCTTTTTCTTCTTCTTCTTCTTTCTATTCTTCTTCTCCTTCTTCTTCTTCTTCTTCTTCTTCTTCTTCTTTCTATTCTTCTTCTTCTTCTTCTCATCTTCTTCTTCTCTTTCTTCTTCTTTTACTTCTTCTTTTTCCTGTTCTTCTTCTTATTCTTCTTGTTCTTCTTAATCTTCTTCTTATTTTTCTTCTCCTTCTTCTCCTTCTTCTTCTTCACCTTCTCTTTGTTCTAGTTCTTCTTTCTTCTTCTTCTCCATCTTCTTCTCCTTACTCTTCTTCTTCTTGTACTTCTTTAACTTCTTCTTCTTCTTCTTCTTCTTTGCCTTCTTCTTCTTCATCTTGTTCTCCATCTTATTCTTCCCCTTCATCATCTTCTTCTTCATTCACTTTTTCTTCTTCTTCTTCTAATTCTTCTTCTTCTACTTCTTCTTCCTCTTCTTCTTCTACTTCATCCTCTTCTCCTTTTTCTTCTTTATCTTCTTCTTCTTCTTCTTCCTCATCTTCTTCTCCTTCCTCTTCTTCTACTACTACTTCTTCTTATTTTTCTTATGCTAATTCTTCTTCTTCTTCTTGTTCTTCTTCTCCTTTTTCTTGTTTGTCTCCTTCTAGTTCTTCTTCTTCTTTACCATCTTCTTCTCCTTCCTCTTGTTCTTCTTCTCCTTCTTCTTCAGCTCCATCTTCTTCTAATCTTTTTTGTCTTCTTCTTCATCATCATCTTCATCTTCTACTGCTTCTTCTTCTTCTTCCTCTTCATCTTCTTCTTCTTCATTTTCTTCTTCATCTTCTACTACTTCTTCTTCTTCTTCTTCTTCCTTGTCTTCTTCTTCTTTTTCTTCTACTCCTTCTTCTTCTACTTTTTCTTCTTCTTCTTTCTCTTCTTCTTCTTCTTCTTCTTCTTCTTCTTCTTCTTTTACTTCTTCTTCCTCTTCTTCTTTTTATTCTTCTTGTTCTTCCTAATCTTCTTCTCATTTTTCTTCTTCTTCTTCTCCTTCTACTTCTTCACCTACTCTTTGTTCTAGTTCTTCTTTCTTCTTCTTCTCCATCTTCTTCTCCTTACTCGTCTTCTTCTTCTTCTTCTACTTCTTCTTCCTTTAATTGTTCTTCTTTTTCTTCTTCTTCCCCTTCTTCTTCTTCCTCTTTTGCTTCCTCTTCTTCTTTTTCTTCTTGTTCTCCTTCCTCTACTCCTCCTTTTTCTTCTTCTTCTTCTTATTATTTTTCATCTTCTTCTTCATTTTCTTCTTCTTCTCTTTCTTCAACATCTTTTTCTTCTTGTTCTCTCTCGTCTTCTTCTTATTCTTCTTCTTGGTCTTCTTCTTCTCCCTCTTTTTCGTCAACTCCTCCTCCTTCTTTTTCTTTTTCCTTCTCTTTTACTACTATCGGTTCTTCTTCTTCTTCTTTTTCTTCTCCTTCATCTACTTGTTGAACATTGTCATCATCATCAACATCTTCTTCTTATTGGTATTGTTCTCCTTATTCCTTTTCTTCTTCTACTTCTTTTTCTTTTTCATCTTCTTCTTTATCATCATCCTCCTCTTCTTCTTCTTCGTCTCCTGCTTCTCTTTTTCCTTCTTCTTCTTCTTGTTCTTCTACTTTTTTTCCTTCGTCTTCTTCTCTTTCTTCTTCTTCTTCTGGTTCTTCTTCTTCTACTTCTCTTTCTTCTTTTTCATCCTCTTCTTCTTCTTCTTCTTCTTCTTCTTCCACTTCTTCTCCTTCTTCTTCTTCTTGTTCCTTTTCCTCAGTTACTTCTTCTCCTCCTCCTCCATCTTCTCCTTTTTCTTGTTCCCCTTCTTCTAATTCTTTCTTTTCTCCTCCTCCTTTTACTTCTTCTACTACTACTACTTCTACTTCTTCTTCTTCTTCTTGACCTTTTAGTTCTTCTTCTTCCTCTCCTTCTGCCTCTACTTCGTCTTCTTCTTTTTCTTCTTCTTCCTCACCTTCATCAACTTATTTTTGTACTTCTTCTTCTTCTCCTTCTTCTTCTTCTTCTTCTTCTTCTTCTTCCTCTTCTTCTTCTTCTACTTCTTCTTCACCTTCCTATTCTTCTTCTTCTTCTTCTTCTTCTTCTTCTTTTCCTTCTTCTCTTTCTCCTTCTTCTTTCTCTTCTACTTCTTCTTCTACTAATTTTTCCTATTCTTCTTGTAATTTGTTTACCTCAACTTCTTCTCGTTTTTTATCATCTTCACCTTCTTCTTTTTCTTCTCCCACTTGTTGTTCTTCTTCTTCTTCTTCTTCTTCTCCTTCTTTTTCTCCTTGCTCCAATTCCCCTTCTTCTTCCATTTCTTCTTCTTCTCCTTCTTCTTCGACCTCTTCTTCTTCTTCTTCTTCTTCTTCTTCTCCCTCTTATTCTTCTTCTTCTTCTTCTTCTTCTTCTTTCTCTTCTTCTTCTCCTTCTTCTTCTTCTTCTTCTTCTTCTCTTTCTTCTTTTCTTATTATTATTTTTTATTATTCATCTTCCTCTTCTTCTTCTTCTTCTTCTTCTTCTTACTCTTCTTCCTCTACTTCTTCTTCTTGTTCTTCTTGTGTTTTTTTCCTTGTCTTCTACTTATTCTTCTTCATCTTCTTTTTCACCTTTTCTTCTTTGCTTTGCCCTTCTTCTTGTTCTTGTTCTTGTTCTTCTTGTTTTTCTTCTTCTTCCTTTACTTCTTCTTCTTCTCTTTCTTCTTTTCTCCCTCTCTTTCCTCATCCCCTTCTCCTCCTTCTTCTTCTTCTTTTTCATTTTCTTTCTCGTATACGATTACCTCTTCTTCTTCTTCTTTTTCTTCTCCTTGCTCTTCTTTTTGTTCTTCATCTTCTTCTTCATGGTTATCATCGCCATCAACATCTTCATCTTTTTTTACTCTTCTTCTTTTTCCTTTTCTTCTTCTACTTCTTCTTCCTAATCATCATCTTCGGCTTCTACTACTTTTTATCGCCATGATCTTCTTCTTCTTCTTCTTCTTCTTATTCTCCTACTTCTTCTCCTTTTCCTTCTCTTCTTCATCTCCTTGTTCTTCTTCTCCTTCTTTTTCTTTTTCTTCTTGTTATGTTTTTCTTCTTCTTGTTCCTCTTCATCCTCTTCTTCTTCTTCTTCCTTTAATTCTAAATCTTCTCTTTCTTCTTCTTCATCTTCTTCTTTTCTTATTCTTTTGTTCATCGTCTTCTTCTTCTTCCACTTCTTCTCAATCTTCTTCTTGTTGTTCCTTTTCTTATATTTTTTTCTTCTTGTCCATCTCCATGTTCTCCTTCTTCTTATTCCTTTTCATCCAATTCTTCTTCTTCTTCTCCTCCTCCTTGTTCTTCTTCGTCCTCTTCTTCTACTGAAAAATCTTCTTTTTCTCCTCCTACTTCTTCTTGATCATCATCATCGTCTTCATCATCAACATCTTATTATTATTATTATTATTCTTGATCTTCGTCTTCTTCTTCTACTTCTTTTTCTTTTTCTTCTTGTTCTTTATTATCGTCCTCTTCTTCTTCTTCTCCATCTCCTGCTTTTCCTTTTCCTTCTTCATCTTCTTATTGTTCTTCTTTTTCTCCTCCTTGTTCTATATCTTTTTCTTCTTCTCTTTCTTCTTTTTCATCCTCTTCTTCTTCTTTTTCTTGTTCTTCCACTACTTCTCTTTCTTCTTCCTCTTGTTTCTTTTCCTCAATTTATTCTTCTTCTTCTCCTCCTCCATCTTCAAATTTTTCTTCTTCTCCTTCTTCTAATTCTTCTTTTTCTCCTCCTCCTTCTACTTCATCTTCTTCCACTACTACTTCTACTGCTTCTTCTTCTTCACTTTTGGTTCTTCTTCCTCTTCTTTTTCTACTTCTACTTCTTCTTTTTCTTCTTCTTCTTCTTCTTCGTCTTCACCAACTTCTCTTCTTCGTCTTCACCAACTTCTTATACTTCTACTTCTTCTTCTTCTTCTCCTTCTTCTTCTGCTGCTTCTTCTTCTGCTTCTTCTTCTTCTTCTTCATCTTCCTCTTCTTCTTCTTTTACTTCTTTTTCTTCTTCTTCTTCTTCTTGTCCTTCTTCTCTTCCTTCTTCTTCTTTCCTTTCTTGTTCTTTTACTATTTTCTATCCTTGTTCTATATCTTCCTCATCTTCTTGTCATTTTTCATCATCTTCTCGTTCTGCTTTTTCTTCTCCTACTTCTTCTTCTTCTTCTTCTTCTCCTTCTTTTTCTCCTTACTCTACTTCCTTTTCTTCTTCCTTTTCTTCTTCTTCTTCTTCTTCTTCTTCTTCTTCTTCTGATTCTACCTCTTCTTCATCTTGTTCTTCCACTACTTCATCTTCTCTTTCTTCTTTTCTCCCTCTCTTTCCTTATCCCCTCCTCATCCTACTTCTTCTTTTCATTTTCTCTCCCATATACTATTACCTCTTCTTCTTCTTCTTTTTCTTCTCCTTGCTCTTCTTTTTGTTCTTCTTCTTCTTCGTCATGGTTATCATCGTCATCAACATCTTCATCATTTTTTACTCTTCTTCTTTTTCCTTTTCTTCTTCTACTTCTTCCTCATCATCATCTTCTTCTTCTACTACTTTTTTATCACCATGATCTTCTTCTTCTTCTTCTTCTTCTTCTTCTCCTTCTTCTTCTCCTTTTCCTTCTCTTCTTCTTCTCCTTCTTCTTCTTCTCCTTCTTTTTCTTTTTCTTCTTAATATTGTTTTTCTTCTTCTTCTTCCTCTTCTTCCTCTTCTTCTTCTTCTTCCTTTAATTCTCCAACTTCTCCTTCTTCTTCATCTTCTTCTTCTTCTTCTTGATCTTTTGTTCATCATCTTCTTCTTCTTCCACTTCTTCTCAATCTTCTTCTTGTTGTTCCTTTTCTTATATTTTTTTCTTCTTCTCCATCTCCATCTTCTCCTTCTTCTTCTTTCTTTTCATCCTATTCTTCTTCTCCTCCTCCTTATTCTTCCTCATCCTCTCCTTCTACTACAAAATCTTCTTTTTCTTCTCCTACTTCTTCTTCTTCTTCATCGTCATCGTCTTCATCATCAGCATCTTATTATTATTATTATTATTCTTGTTCTTCCTCTTCTTCTTCTACTCCTTTTTCTTTTTCTTCTTGTTCTTTATTATCGTCATCTTCTTCTTCTTCTCCATCTCCTGCTTTTCCTTTTCCTTCTTCATCTTCTTGTTCTTCTTCTTTTTCTCCTCCTTGTTCTATATCTTTTTCTTCTTCTTCTCTTTCTTCTTTTTCATCCTCTGCTTCTTCTTTTTCTTCTTCTTCCACTACTTCTCTTTCTTCTTCCTCTTGTTTCTTTTCCTAAGTTTATTCTTCTTCTTCTCCTCCTCCATCTTCACATTTTTCTTCTTCTCCTTCTAATTCTTCTTTTTCTCCTTCTCCTTCTACTTCATCTTCTTCTACTACTACTTCTACTTCTTCTTCTTCTTCACTTTTGGTTCTTCTTCCTCTTCTTTTTCTACTTCTACTTCTTCTTCTTCTTTTTCTTCTTCTTCTTCTTCTTTGTCTTCATCAACTTCTTATACTTCTACTTCTTCTTCTTCTCCTTCTTCTTCTACTGCTTCTTCTTTTGCTTCTTCTTCTTCTTCTTCTTCTTCTTCTACTTCTTCTTCTTCTTCTTCTTCTTCTTCTTCTTCTGGACCTTCATCTTCTCCTCCTTCTTCTTCTTTCCTTTCTTCTTCTTCTACTATTTTCTATCCTTGTTCTATATCTTCCTCATCTTCTTGTCATTTTTAAATCATCTTCTCGTTCTGCTTTTTCTTCTCCTACTTCTTCTTCTTCTTCTTCTCCTTCTTTTTCTCCTTGCTCTACTTCCTTTTCTTCTTACTTTTCTTCTTCTTCTTCTTCTTCTTCTTCTGATTCTTCCTCTTCTTCTTCTTGCTCTTCCTCTACTTCTTCTTCTCTTTCTTCTTTTCTCCTTCTTCTTTTCTTTTTCTTTCCCATATACTATTATCTCTTCTTCTTCGTCTTCTTTTTTTCTCATTGCTCATCTTTTTGTTATTCTTCTTCTTCATGATTATCATCCCATTAACATTTTCTTTTTTATTGTTCTTCTTCTTCCTTTTCTTCTTCTACTTCTTCTTCCTCATTTTCTTCTTCTTCTACAACTTTTTTATCACCATGATCTTCATCTTCTTCTCCTTACCCTTCTTCTTCCACTTCTTCTCAATCTTCTTCTTGTTGTTCCTTTTCCTATATTTCTTTTTCTTTTTCTCCATCTTCATCTTCTCCTTCACCTTCTTCATTTTCATCCAATTCTTCTTCTTCTTCTTCTCCTCCTCGTTCTTCTTCGTGCTCTTCTTCTATGACAAAATTTTATTTTTCTTCTCCTACTTCTTCTTCTTCATCATCATCATCATCGTCGTCATCATCAACATCTTCTTCATATTATTATTATTCTTGTTCTTCCTCTTCTTCTTCTTCTTCTTTTTCTTCTTGTTCTTTATTATCATCTTCTTCTCCTTCTTCTCTGTCTCATGCTTTTCCTTTTCCTTCTTTTCTTGTTGTTCTTCTTCTTTTTCTCCTTCTTCATTTTGTTCCTGTTCTTCTTCTTCTTCTTCTTCTCTTTCTTCTTATTCATCCTCTTCTTCTTCTTCTTCCACTACTTCTCCTTCTTCTTCCTCTTGTTTCTTTTGCTTAGTTTATTCTTCTTCCTCTCCCCCTCCACCTTCTTGTTTTTCTTCTTCGCCTTCTTTTAATTCTTCTTTTTCTCTTCCCCCTTCTACTTCTTCTTCTATTACTACTTTAACTTCGTCTACTTCTTCTTCACTTTTGGTTCTTCTTCCTCTTCTTCTTCTACTTCAAGTTCTTCTTCTTTTTGTTCTTCTTCTTCTTCATCTTCATCAACTTCTTATACCTCTACTTCTTCTTCTTCTCCATCTTCTTCTGCTTCTTCTTCTTCTTGTTCTTCTTCTTCTTCGTCTACTTCTTCTTCTTCTACTTCTTCTTCTTCTTATTCTCCATCTTCTTCTCCTCCTTCTTCTTCTCCTCCTTCTTCTTCTTTCCTTTCTTCTTAATCTACTCTTTCCTATCCTTGTTCTATATCTTCCTCATTTTTTTCTCTTTTTTCATCATCTTCTCCTTCTTCTTTTTCTTCAACTACATCTTCTACTTCTTCTTCTCCTCCTTTTTCTCGTTGCTCTACTTCCTCTTCTTCTTCCCTTTCTTCTTCTTCTTCTTCTTCTTCTTCTTGCTCTTCTTCTTCTTCTTCTTCTTCTTCTTCTTCTTCTACTTCTTCCTCTTCTTCTTCTTCTTCTTCTTTTTGTTCTTCTTGTCCTTCTTCTTCTTCTTCATCTCTTTCTACTTTTCTTATTATTATTAGTATTCATCTTCCCCTTCTTCTTCTTTTTCTTCTTCTTCTTCTTCTTGTTCTTCTTCTCGTTCTCCCTCCTCTTCTCCTTCTCCATTTTCTTCTTCTTCTTAATCTTCTTCTTCTTAATCTTCTTCTTCTTGTTCTTCTTCGTCTCTTTCTTCATGATCATCATCTTCTTCTTTGTCTTCTTCTTCCTCTTCGTCCTCTTGTTCCTGCCCTTCTACTTCTTTTTATTCTTTTCTTCCCCCACTTCGTCTTTTTCTTCTTCTTCTACTTGTTCTCCTCCCCCCTCTTCTTAGTCTTCCTCTTCTTCTTCTTCTTCTTCTTGTCCTTCTTCTTCTTCTTCATCTACTTCTCCTTCTTCTTCTTCTTCTTCTTCTTCTTCTTTCTCTTCTTCCTTTTCTTATTATTCTTCTTCTTGTTCTTTTTCTTCTTCTTCCACTTCCCCTTCTTCCTCCTCATCTTTTTATTCTTCTTCTTCTTATTCTTCTTCTTATTCTTCTTCTTCTTCCTCTTCTTCTCACTTTTCTTCCTCTTCTCCTTTTTCTTCTTCACCTCATTCTCCTCCATCTTCTTCTTATTCTTCTCCATCATCTTATCCTTCTTCTTCTGCTTCTTCTTCTTCTTCTTCTTCCTCTTCTTCTTCTTCTTCTTCTTGTTCTTCTACTTCTTCTTTTCTTCTTGTTCTTCTTCTTCTTCTCCTTCTTCTTCTTCTTCTTCTTCTTCTTCTTCTTTTGCTTCATCTTTTCTTCTTCTTCTTCTTCTTTTGCTTCATCTTTTCTTCTTCTTCTTCTTCTTCTTCTCCTTCTTCTTCTTCTTCTTCTTCGTCTACTGCTACTTCTTACTCTTCTTCCTCTACATCTTCTTCTTCATCTTCTTCTTCTTCTTCTTCTTCTTTTTCCTAATCTTCCACTTCCTCTTCTTCCTTATTTTCTTATTTTTCTTCTACTCTTTCCTCTTCTTCATCTACTTGTTCTTCTTTTTTTGTTCTTCTTTTTCTTCTTCTTCTCTGCTTTCCTCTACACTTTCCTCATCCCCTCCTACTCCTTATTCTTCTTTTTCTTTTTCTTTCCCATATACTAGTACCTCTTCTTCTTCTTCTTCTTCTTTTGTTCTCTTGCTCTTCTTTTTGTTCTTCTTCATCATCATCGTCATCATCATCATCAACATCTTCTTCTTCGTCTTTTTATTATTCATCTTCTTCCTCTTCCTTTTTTACAACTTCTTTGTCATCTTCTCCTTCTTCTTCTACTCCTTATTCTTCTTCTCCTTTTTCTTCTCTTCTTTTTCTCTTTCTTCTTCTTGTCCTTCCTCTTTTTCTTCTTCTTTTTTTTTTCTTCTTCTCCTTTCTCTTCTTCTTCTTCTTCTTCTTCTTCTTCCTCCAATACTTCAACTTCTCCATTTTCTTCTTCAACTTATTATTATTATTATTATTATTATTATTAATCCACTTCTTCTCCATCTTCGTCTTCTTGTACCTTCTCCTCTATTTCTTCTTCTTCTTCTCCACTTTTGTCTTCCCATTCTTCTTCTTCCTCTTCATCCAATTCTTCTTCTTCTTCTCCTCCTTGTTCTTCTTCATCCTCTTCTTCTACTACAAGATCTTCTTCTTCTTCTTCTTCTTCATCTTCTTTGTCTTGTCCTTCTTCGCCTTCTTCTTCTTCTTCTTCTTCCACGTTTTCATCAACTTCTTCTTGTTCTTTTTCTTCTTCTCTTTCTCCTTCTTCTTCTTCCTATTCTTTTTGTTTTCCATCTTCATTTCATTATTCTTATTCTTCTTCTTCTTCTTCTTCTTCTTATCCTTCTTCTTCTTCTCATTCTTCTTCCTCTTCTTCGTCTTCTTCTAATTCTTCGTCTTCTTGTTCTTCATCTTCCTCCTCTTCTTCTCATTTTTCATCTTCTTCAACTTCTTCTTTTTCTTGTTATACTTCTTCTTCTTCTTCTTCTTCTTCTTCTTCTTCTCCTTCCTTTTCTACTTGCTCTACTTCGTCTTCATCTTCCTTTTCTTCTGGTTCTTCTTCTTCTTCTCCTCCTTCTTCTTCTTCTTCTTCTTCTACTTCTTCTTCTTCTTCTTCTTCTTCTTCCTCTTCTTCTTGCTCTTCTTTTTCTTCTTCTTCTTTTTCTACTTCTCCTTCTTCTTTTCCTTCTTCTTTTTCCTCTCCATTTTCTTCTCTTTTTTTTGCTTATTATTATTTTTTCTTCCACGTCTTCTTGTTCTTATTTTTCATCTTCTTTTTCTTCTCCTTCTCCTTCCTCTTCTCCTTCTCTTCTTTCTTCTTCTTGTTCTTCTTCTTCTTCCTCTTCTTCTTCTTCTTCTTCTTCTTCTCTTTCTTCAAAATCTTCTTTTTCTTCTTTTTCATGTTCTTCATCACCATCATCATGTTCTTCTTCTTCTTCTTCTTCTTCCTCTTCGTCCTCTTCGTCCTCTTCTTCAAGATATTCTGCTTCTTTTTATTCTTTTGCTTCTTCTACTTCTTCACCATCTTCTTTTTCTTCTTCTTCTTCCTCCTTTTCTTCTTCTTCTCCTCCAACTTCTTCTTCTTCTTCTTCATCTTCTTCTATTCCACCTTCTTCTTCTTCTTCCTTTACATCTTTTTGTTCTTCTTCTTCTTCTTCTTCTTCTCTTCTACTACTACTTATTATTATTATTATTATTTTTTATATTTATTATTCCTCTTATTCTTGTTCTTCTTCTTCTTCCTCTTCTTCTTCTTTTTCTTCTTTCGTTTCTCTTGTTCTTCTTCTTCTTTTTCCTCCTTCTCTTCATCTTCTTCTTCTACATCTTTTTATTCTTCTACTACTTCTTCTTCTTTTTCTTTTTGTTCTTCTTCTTCTTGTTTTTTTTCTTCTTTTTCTTTTTCTTCTTTTTCTTCTTTTTCTTCTTCTTCTTCACCACCTTCTTCTTCTGCTTCTTCCTCTTCTTCTTCCTCTACTTCTTCTTCTTCTTCTTCTTCTCCTCCTTTTTCTTCTTCTTCTCCTTCTTCTTCTTCAAGTCCTTCTTCTTCTTCCTCTTCTTCTTCTTCTTCTTCTTCTTCTTCCTCTTCTTCTTCTTCTTCTTCTTCTTCTCCACATTCTTCATTTTCTTCTTCTTTTTTTTGCCTGTTTTTATATTTCCTCCTCATTTTCTTCTTCTTCTTCTTCCACTTTTTATTCTTCTTCTTCCTCATCTTCTTCTTCTTCTTCTTCATCTAGCTCCTCTACTACTCCTTTTTTTCTTCTCCCTCTTCTCCTTCTTCATCTTCTTATCTTTTTTCTTCTTCTTCTCCTTGTCCTTCTTCTTCCTTTTCATCTTCTTCTGCTTCTTCTCCTTCTTCTCCTTACTTCTTCTTCTTGCTCTTCTTCTTCTTCTTTTTCGTCTTCTTGCTCTATTTCTTCCTCTTCTTCAACTTCTTTTAATCTTCTTCTTCTTGTTCTTTTATCTCTTCTTCCTCTACTTCTTTCCCTTCTTCTTCTTTTACATCTTCTTCTTCTTCTTTACCTTGTTCTTCTTCTTCTTCCTCTTCTTCTTCTCTTTCTTATTCTTCTTCTTCTTCATCTTCATCTTCTTCCTCTACTTCTCGTTCTTGTTCTTCTTCTTCCTTTCCTTCTTCTTCCTCTTCTTCTTTTTCTCCATCTTCTTTTTCCCCTTATTCTTCTGTTTCTTCTTCTTCTTGTTCTTGTTCTTCTTCCTCTTCATCCTGTTCTTCTTCTTCTCCTTCTCGTTCTTCTCCTCATTCCTTTTCTTCTTCTTCTTCTTCTTAATCTTCTTCTTCTTCTTCTTCTTGTTCTTCCTCTTCCCTTCCTTCAAAAATTTTTCTTCTTCTTCTTCATCTTCTTCCTCTTCATCCTCTTCATCTTGACCTTCTACTTTTTTATTCCTTTCTTCTTCTTCTTCTTCGTCTTCTTCACCTTTGTTCTTTTTCTTCTCCTTCTTCTTCTTCTTCTTCTTCTTCTTCATCTACTTCTCCCTCTTCTCCTTCTTTTTATTCTTTTCTTCTTCCTCTTTTCTTCTTCTTCTTTTTCTTCTTCTTCTTCTTCTTCTCCTTCTCCTTCTTCGTCTTCCTCTAGTTCTTCTTATTCTTCTTCATCTTCGCCTTCTCTTTCTTCTTCTTCTTCCTCTTCAACTTCTTCTTCTTCTTCTTCTTCTTCTTTTTCTTCTTCTTCTGCTTCGCCTACTTCTTCTTCTTATCCTTCTCCTTCTTCCTCTTCGTTATCTTCTTTTCTTTCCCATCTTCTTCTTCTTCCTCTTCTTCCACCTCTTCTTTTCCTTCTTCTACATCTCCTTCTTAATGTTGTTCTTCTTCTTCTTCTTCTTCTTCTTCTTCTTCTTCTACTTCTTCTTCTACTTCTTGTTCTTCTTCTTCTTCTTCTTTTTTGCCTCCTTCACTTCCTCTTCTTCTTCTTCTTGTTCTCTTTTTTCTCCTTCTTCTCCATCATCTTCTTTGTATCCTTCTTATTCTCCTTCTTCTTCTTCTTCTTCTCCACATTCTTCCATTTCATCTTCTTCTTCTTCTTTTTGTATTTTCTCTTCTTCTTCTACTTCTAGTTCTTCTTCTTCTTCTTCTTCCTCTTCTTTTTCTTCTTCTTCTTGTCTTTTTCCATCATCTTATCCTTGCACTTCTTATTTTTTCTTCTTCTTCTACTTCTTGTTATTCTCCTTGTTCTTCTTCCTCCTCTTCTTCTTCTTCTTCTTCTTCTTCTTCTTCTTGTACTTCTTCTTCTTCTTCTTCTTCTTTTTCTTCTTCTTCATGTCCTTCTTCTTCTCTATCTTCTTCTTCTTCCAATTCTTCTACTTCTTCTTCTTCCTCTTTTTCTTCTTCTTATTCCTCCTCATCATCATCTTCTTCTCCTTTTTCTTTTTCATCTCTGCTACTTCTTCTTCTTTACGATCTTGTTCTCCTTCCTCTTGTCGTTATTGTTGTTGTTGTTGTTGTTGTTCTTCTTCTTCTTCTACTTCTTATGTTGCTTCTCTGTCTTGTTCTCCTTCTTTTCGTTCTTTTTTTACTTGTCCTTCTTCACCTTCTTCTTCTTCTTATCTTCTTCTTCTTCTTCTTCTCTGCCTTCTTCTTCTTCATGTTGTTCTCCATATTTTTCCTCTTAATCTTCTTCTACTTCATTCACTTCTTCTTTTTGTTCTTCTTATTCTTATTCTTTTTCTTCTTTTTCTGCTTCTTATTCTCCTTCTTTTTCATCTTCTACTTCTTCTTCTTCTTCTTCTAAATCTTCTTCTCCTTCCTCTACATCTAATCCTTCTTCTTCTTGTTCTTCAACTTCTCCTTTTTCTTCTTCGTCTCCTTGTACTTCTTTTTCTCCTTCTTTACCATCTTCTTCTCCTTCCTCTTATTCTTCTTCTTTTTCGTCATTTTCGTCTCCATATTCTTCTTCTTCCTCATCTTCTTCTTCTTCTCATTCTTCTTCTTCCTCTTCGTCCTATTCTTCTTCTTCTTCTTCTTCTACTTTGCCATCTTCGTCTTTTCATCTTCTCTATCTTCTGGTTCCTCTTCTTCATCTTCTTCTTCTTTCTCTTCTTCTTCTTCTTCTTCTTCTTCTTCTTCCACTTCTACTTCTTCTTCTTATTCTTCCTCTTCTTCTTCTTGTTCGTTTCCATCATCTTATCCTTGTCCTTCTTTTTTTCTTCCACTTCTGCTTCTTCTCCTCATTCTTCTTGTTCTTCTTCTTCTTCATCTTCTTCTTCTTGCTCTTTTTCTTCTTCTTGTTCTTCTTCTTCTTCTTCTTCCTCTTCTTCTTCTTCTTCTTCTTCTTTTATTTCTTCTTCTTCTTCGCCGTCTTCTTCTTCTTCTTCTTCTTCTTCCTCTTCTTATACTTCTTCTTCCTCTTTGCCTTCTTCTATTTCTTCTTCTCCTTCTTCTACCTCTTCTCCTTCCACATCATCTTCTTCATCTTCTTCTTTTTCTTTTTGTTCAACTTTTTCTTCTTCATCACCATCATCATCATCATCTTCTTCTTCTTCTTCTTCTTTTTCTTCTTCTTTTTCTTCTTCTTCTTCTTCCTCTCCTACTTCTTACTATTCTTCTTCTTCTTGTTCTTCTTCATCTTCTTCTTTTTTCTAGCCTATTACTACTTCTTCTTCTTCTTCTTTTTCTTCTTCTTCTTCTTCTTCTTCTTCTTCTCTTTTCTCTTCTTCATCATCATCATCTCTTCTTCTTCTTATTCTACTTCTTGTTCTTATTCTTTTTCTTCTTCTTCTTCTTCTACTATTTCTTCTTCTTCTCCCTTTCTTTCTTTATCCCCTCCTCCTACTTCTTCTTTTTCTTTTTGTTTCTCTTATATTATTACCTCTTCTTCTTCTTCTTCTTCTTCTTCTTCGTCTTCTCCTCCTTGTTCTTCATTTTGTTGTTCTTCTTTTCTATCATCATCATCATCATCATCGGCATCTTCTTCTTTTTTTATTATTCTTCTTGTTCTTCATCTTTTTCTTCTGCTTCTTCTTCTTCTTCTTGATCGCCATCTTCTTCTTCTTCTTCTTCTTTATCATCATCATCATCTTCTTCTTCACCTTTTTCTTCTTCTTCTTCTTCTTCTTCATCCTCTTCTTTTTCCTCTCCTTCTTCTTCTTGTTCCTTTTCCTCTATTTCTTCTTTTTCTTCTCCACCTCTATCTTCTCCTTCTTCTTCTTCTTCCTCTTCTTCCTTTTCATCTTCTTCTTCTCCTCCTTCTTCGACCTCCTCTTCTACTACAACATCTACTTCTTCACCTTCTTCTTCTTGATCTTCTAGTTCTTCTTCTTCTTCTCCTTCTTCTTGTTCTTCTTGCATGTTTTCATCAACTTCATCTTCTTCTTCTTCTTCATCTTTTTCTCCTTCTTGTTCTACTTCTCCTTCTTCTTCTTCCTTTTCTTCGTCTTCCTATTCTTCTACTTCTACTTCTTCATCTTCTTATTCTTCTTCTTCTTCTTCTTCTTTTTCATCATCATCATCATCTTCTTCTTCTTCTTCTTCTTCTTCTTCTTCTCCTTCTTCTTCTTCTCCTTCTTCTTCTCCTTCTTCTTCTTCTCCTTCTTCTTCCTGTTCTTCCTCTTCTACTTTTTCCTCCTTTTCTTATTCTTCACCTTCCTCCTTTTTTGCTCTCTTTTCATCTTCTTTTCTATCTTTTTCTTCCCCTACTTCTTCTTCTTCTTCTTCTTCTCCTTGTCTACTCCCTCTTCTTCTTCTTTTTCTTCAACTTCTTCTTTTTCTTCATCTTCTCCTTCCTCTTCTTGTTCTTGTTCTTTTTCTTTTTCTTCTTCTTCTTCTTCTTCTTTTTCTTCTTTTTCTTCTTCCTCTACTTCTTCATGTTCCTATTTTTAATGATCTTCTCCTTCTTCTTTTTCTTCTTCTTTCTTTTCTTCTTCTTCTTCTCTTTGTTTGTTTTTTATTATTATTATTATTATTCTTCCCTTCTTCTTCTTCTTCTCCTTCTCCTTCTCCTTCCTCTTCTACCTCTCATTTTTCTTCTTCTTTTTCTTCTTCTTCCTTATCTTCTTCTTCCACTTCTTCTCCTTATTCTCCATGTTTTCTTCTTCTTCTTCTTCATCATCATCTTCTTTTTCTTCTTCTTGCTCTTTTTCTTCATCTTCTTCTTCTTCTTCTTCTCCTTCCTCGTCTTCTTCTTCTTCCTTTTCCTCTTCTTCCTCCAGTTTTTCTTCCCCTTCTTTTTGTCAAAGTTCTTCTTCTTCTTTTATATCTTCTTCTTCTTCTTTCCCTTATATTTCTTCTTCTTCTTCTTCTTCTTCATCCTTTACTTCTCCTTCTTTTTCTTCTTCTTATATTCCTTATCTTTCCTTTTGTTCTTCTCCTTCTTCTTCCCCTCCTTCTTCTTTTTCATCTTCTTCTTCTTTGGCTTCTCTTTCTTCTCCTTTCTTCCTTTTCTTCTTCTTCTTCCACTTCTTCTACTACTTCTTCTTATTCTTCTTCTTCATCTTTGCCTTCTTCTTCTTCAACTTGTTCTCCTTCTTCTTCTTGCCCTTCGTCTTCTTCTTCGTCGATCACTTCTTTTTCTTCTTCTTCTTCTTCTTCTTCTTCTTCTATTTCTTCTCCTTTTTCTTCTTCTTCTTCTTCTCCTCCTTCATCTTCTTCTTCTCCTTTTTCTTCATCTTCTTCTTCTTCTTCCTCTTCTTCTCCTCCTCCTCCTCCTTCTCCTTCATCTTCTTCTCCTTCCTCTTCTTTCGCCTCTTTTTCTTCTTCCTTTTCTCATTCTTCTTCTTCTTCTTTTTCTTCTTCTTTTTCTTCTTCTTCTTCTACTTTGCCATAATCTTCTTCTTCTTCTTTTTTTTCTTCTTTCTATTCTTCTACTTCTACTTCTTCATCTTCTTATTCTTCTTCTTTTTCATCATGATCTTCTTCTTCTTCTTCTCCTTCTTCTTCCTCTTCTTCCTCTACTTTTTCCTCTTCTTCTTATTCTTCACCTTCCTCGTTTTTCTACTCTCTATTCATCTTCTTCTCCATCTTTTTTTTCCCATACTTCTTCTTCTTGTTCTTCTTCTTCTTCTTCTCCTTTTCCTTCCTTTTCCCCTTGCTCTACTTCCTCTTCTTCTTCCCTTTCTTCTACTTCTTCTTTTTCTTCTTCTTCTCCTTCCTCTTCTTGTTCTTGTTCTTGTTCTTTTTCTTCTTCTTCTTCTTCTTCTTCTTCTTTTTCTTCTTCTTCTTCTTCCTCTACTTCTTTGTGTTCCTCTTTTTAATGATCTTCTCCTTCTTATTTTTCTTCTTCTTTCACTTCTTCTTCTTCTTCTCTTTCTTTGTTTCTTGTTATTATTATTATTATTCTTCTTCCCCTTTTTTTTCTTCTTCTCCTTCTCCTTCTCCTTTCTCTTCTTCTTCTTCTTCTTCTTTTTCTTCTTCTTCCACTTCTTCTCCTTATTCTCCTTGTTCTTCTTCCTCTTCTTCTTCTTATTCTTCTTCGTCTTCTTTTTCTTCTTCTTGCTCTTTTTCTTCTTCTTCTTCTCCTTCCCCGTCTTCTTCTTCTTCTTTTTCCACTTCGTCCTCTAGTTTTTCTTCCCCTTCTTCTTGTCAAAGTTCTTCTTCTTCTTTTATATCTTCTTCTTCTTCTTCTTTCCCTTGTACTTCTTCTTCTTCCTCTTCTCTTTCTCCTTCTTCTTCTTCTTGTTTATCCTTGACTTCTCTTTCTTTTTCGTCTTCTTATTTTCCTTCTTTTTCCTTTTGTTCTTCTTCTCCTTCTTCTTTTTCCCCTTCTTCTTCTTCTTCTTCTTCTTCTATTACTTCTCCTTCTTCTCCTTTCTTCCATTTCTTCTTCTTCTTCTTCAACTTCTTCTACTTTTTCTTCTTCTTATTCTTTTTCTTCGTCATTGCCTTCTTCTTCTTCATCTTGTTCTCCTTCTTCTTCTTGCCCTTCATCTTCTTCTTCATCGATCACTTCTTCTTTTTCTTCTTCTTCTTCTTCTTCTTTTATTTCTTTTCCTTTTTCTTCTTCTTCTTCTCCTTCTTCTTCTCCTTCTTCTTCATCTCCTTCTTCTTCTTCATCTTCTACTTCTTGTTCTTGTTGTTCTTCTTCTTCTTCCTCTACTCCTCCATCTTCTTCTCCTTCCTCTTCTTTCGCTTCTTCTTCTTCTTCTTCTTCTTCTTCTTTTTCTCATTCTTCTTCTTCTTCTTCTTCTTCTTCTTCTTCCTCTTCTTCTTCTACTTCTTCTCCTTTTTCTTCTTCATCTCCTTCTACTTCTTCTTCTTTACCATCTTCTTCTCCTTCTTCTTGTTCTTCTTCTTCTTCTTCTTCCCTTTCATCTCCATCTTCTTCTTTACCTTCTTGTTCTTCTTCTTCTTCAACTTCTTCTTCTTCTTCTCCTTCTTCTTCTTCTTCTTCATCATCTTCTTCTTCTTCTTCTTCTTTGCTTTCTTCTTTTTCTTCTTCTCCTTCTTCTTCCTCTTCTTGTTCTTCTTCATCTTCTCTCTCTTCTTCTTCTTCTTCTTCTTCTTCGACTTCTTCTTCTTCTTCTTCTTCTACTTCTTCTTCTTCCCCCTCTTCTTCTTATTCTTCTTATTCTTCCTCATCTAATTGTCACATTTCTTCTAATTTGCCTTCTTCTTCTTCGCCTCCTTTTTGTTCTTCTTCGCCTCCTTTTTGTTCTTCTTCTTCTTTCTTCTTCTTTCCATCTTCTTCTCCTTCCTCTTCCTCTTCTTCTACTACTACTTCTTCTTCTTCTTCCTTTAATTATTTTTCTTTTTCTTCTTCTTCCCCTCCTTTATCTTCTTCTTCATCTTCTTCTTTTTCATCTTCTTCTTTTTCATCTTCTTCTTTTTCTTCTTTGTGTCTCTCTTCAACGTCTTCTTTTTCTTCTCCTTCTCTTTCATCTTCTTCTTGTTCTTCTTCATCTTCTTCTTATTCTTCCTCTACATCTACTTCTTGTTCTCCTTATTCTTCATCTTCTTCTTCTCCCTCTCTTTCCTCATCCCCTCCTCCTTCCTCCTCTTCTTCCTTTTCTTTTTCTTTCTCTTGTACTACTATTGCTTCTTCTTTTTCTTCTTTTTCTTCTCCTTCTTCTTCATCATCATTATCATCATCAATATCTTATTATTATTCTTATTATTATTATATTCTTCTTCTTCTACTTCTAGTTGTTTTTCTTCTTCTTCTTCTTCTTTATTATTATCATCATCATCATCTTGTCCTTCTTTTCCATCTTCTTCTTTTCTTTTTCCTTCTTCTTCTTCTTCTTCTTTGTCTTCTTCATCATCTCCTTCTTCTTGTTCTTATTTTTCTCCTTCTTCTTCATCATATTCTTCTTGTTCTTCCTCTTCTTCTCGAACTTCTCCTTCTACTTCTTCTTCTTCTTCTTCTCCTTCAAATTCTTCTCCTTCTACTTCTTGTTCCTTTTCCTGAGTTTCTTCTTCTTGTTCTCCTCCTCCATCTTCTCCCTTTCCTTCTTCCACTTCTTCTAATTCTTCTTTTTGTCCTCCTCTTTTTACTTCTTCTTCTTCTTCTACTACTTCTCTTACTTATTCTTTTTGTTTTCTTCTTCTACTTCTACTTTTTCTTTTTCTTCTTCCTCGTCTTCATCAACTTCTTCTCCTCCTCCTTCTTCTTCTGCTTCTTCTTCTTCTTCTTATTCTTTTTCTCCTTGCTCTACTTCCTCTTCTTCTTCACTTTCTTCTTCTTCTTCTTCTTTCTTCAACCTTCTTCTTCTTCTTCTTCCTCTTCTTCTTCTTCTTTGTCTTCTTCTTCTTCTTCTTCTTCTTCTCTTCTTCTTCTTCTTCACATTCTTCTTGTTCTTCTTGTTCTTCTTGTTCTTATTTTCTTTCTTTTTTTTAATTATTATTATAATTATTATTCTTCTCCCACTTCTTCTTCTTTATTTTCTTTTTCTTCTTCTTCTTCTTCTCATTCTCCTTCCTCTTCTCCTTCTCCATTTTCTTCTTATTTTTGTTGTTCTTAATCTTTTTCATCTTCTTGTTCTTCTTCTTTTCTTTCTTCAACATCTTTTTCTTCTTCTTCTTCTTCTTCCCCTCTGTCCACTTCTTTGTGACCTTCTACTTCTTTTTATTCTTTTCTTTTTCTTCTTCCACTTCTCCATCTTCTTCTTCTTCTTCTTTTTCCTCTTCTTCTTGTTCTTCTTCTTCTTCATGTTCATGTTCTTCTTCTTGTTCTTCAACTTCTTCTTTGTGTTCATCCTCTTTTCTTCTTTTTCTTCTTCTTCTTCTTCGACTTCTTCCTTATCTCTGTTTTTCTTCCCCTTCTTCTTCTCCTTCTTATTTTTTTCTTCTTCTCTTTTATTACTACTCCTACTTCATCATCATCTTCTTCTTCTTTTTCTCCTCCTTCTTCTTCTTCATCCTCTACTTCTCTCTCTTCTCCTTCTTCATTTTTTCTTCTTCTACTTCTTCTTCTTGTTCTTGTTCTTCTTCTTCTTCTTGTCCATCTTCTCCTTCTTCTTCTTCTACTACATCCTTTTATACTTCTCCATCTTCTTCTTCTTTTTCCCCATCTTCTACTTCTTCTTCCTCTTCACTTCTTCTTCTTCTTCTTCTTTACAATCTTCTTGTCCTTCCTCTTGTTCTTCTTCTTCTCCTTCCCCTTCCACTCCATCTTCTTCTTTAACTTCTTGTGCTACTTCTTCCTTACCTTCTTCTTCTTCTCGTTCTTCTTGTTTGCCTTCTTCTTCTTCTCCTTCTTCCTCTACCTCTCCTTCATCTTCTTTTTCTTTCTCTTCATCATCATCTTCTTA
>JAIUJO010000283.1:30000-32500 GCA_023846275.1 Vanilla planifolia
TTCTCTTCTTCATCATCATCTTTATCTTTTATCTCTCCTATTTTTGTTCCCCTTCATCTTCCTCTTCTTCTTCTTGTTCTTCTTCCTCTTTCTCTTGTTAATCTTCGTCCTCTTCTTCTATGCACTTTTCATCTTCTTCTCCTCCTCCTTCTTTTTTCCCTTGTTCTTCTTCTTCTTCTTGTTCTAATACTTGTTCTCTTTGCAATACTTTTACTTCTTCTCCTTCATCATCTTCTTGTTCTTCTTTCCCTACATCTTCATATTCCTCTTCTTTTTCTTCTTCTTCTTCTTGTCCTCTTTCTTTTACCTCGCTTTCCTCTTCTACTTCTTCTTCCTCTTCTTCTTCTTCTTCTTCTTCTTCTTCTACTCCTTCATCTTCTTCTTATTCTTCTTCAACTTCAACTTCGTCTTCTTCTCCATATTCTTCCACTTCTTCTACTTCTTCTTCTTCTTCTTTTTTTGCTATTCCTCTTCCTCTTCTTCTACTTTCTATTCTTCTTCTTTATATTGTCCTTCTTCTTCTTCTTCATCTTCTTCTTCTTCTACTTCTTCCTCCTCTTCTTCTTCTTCAACTTCTTCGTCTTTCTCCCCTACATCTTCTTCTTCTTCTTCTTCTTCTTCCTTTTCTTCTTCTTCATCTTTTTTCTTTTTCCTACTTCTCCTTGTCCTTCTTCTTTCATTTTTACTTTTTTTGCTTCTTCTCCTTCTCTTTTTTCTTCTTTTTCCACTTCCTCTTCTTCTTCTTTTTGGTCTTTTCCTTCTTGTTCTTCTTCTTTTTCCTCGTCTTCTTCTTATTCTTTATCTTCTTCTTCTTCTTCCTCTTCTTCATCTTCTTCTTCTCCTTCGTCTCTTCTTCCTCTTTTTCATCTTCTTCTTCCTCATGTGAAACTTCTTCATCTTCTTCTACTTCTTCTTCTTCTTTTTCTCCTTCTTCTTCTTCTTTTTCTCCTTCTACTTCTTCTTTTTCTTCTCCTTTCTCTTCTTCTCCATCCGGTTTTTCCTCTTCCTTTCCTTCTTGTTCCTTTTCTTCTCCTTCTCCTTCTTTTTCCTGTTCTTCTTCTTCTACTTTTTCATCTTCGTCTTCTTCTTCTTCTTCATCTTTTTCTCCTTCTTCTTCATCCTCTTCATCTTCTTGTTCATTCACTTCTCCATCTTCTTCTTCTTCATCATCATCATCTTATTCTTCTTTATCTTCTTCTTATTCTTGTTCTTCTTCTTCTTCTTCCTCTACTTCTTCTTCTTATTCTTGTTCTTGTTCTTCTTCCTCTCTTTCATCATCCCCTCCTCCTCCTTCTTCTTCCTTTTTCTCCTTCTTTCTCTTCTATTACTTCTTCTACTTCTTCTTCTCCTACATTTTCTTCTTCATCTTGTTCTTCTTCTTCTTCATCATTATCAATCACATATTCTTCTTCTTATTTTTGATCTTCTTCTTCCTCTTCTTGTTCTACTTCCTCATCTACTATAGCTTTTCCTTCTTATTCTTCAACTTTTTTTTGCACCATTTTCTTCTTTAACTTCTTCCCCTTCTTCTTGTTCTTTTTCTTCTTCATCTCCATGTTCTTCTTTTTATTCTTCTTCTACTTTTCCTTCTTCTTCTTTTGCTTCTTCTTCTCCTTCTTCTTCTCCTTCTTCTTCTTCTTCTTCTTCCTCTTGTCCTTATTCTTCATCTTCTCCTTCATCTTCTTCGTCTTCTTTATCTTCTTCTTCTTCTTCTTTTTCTTCTTCCTCTTCTTCTTCCTTATTTTCTTCTTCTTCTCCATCTTCTTCTTTATCATCATCATCATTATCACCAACAACTTTTTCTTTATCATCTTCTTCTTCTTATTCTTCTTTTTCTTCATCTTCCACTTCTTTTCCTTCTATTTCTTCTTCTTCTTCTTCTTCTTCCTCTCCATCTTGTTCATCTTCTTCTTTCTCTATTCTTGTTCTTATTCTTCTTCTTCTTCTCCTTCCTCTTTTTCTTCTTCTTCTTCTTCTTTATCAGCATCTTCTTCTTTTTCCTCTTCTTCTTCCTCCTCCTCTTCTTCTTCTTGTCCTTCTTCTTCTTCTACTTCTTTCCATTCTTTTTCTTCTTTTTCTTCTTCTTCTAATCCTTCTTCTTCTTCTTCTTCTTCTTCTTCTCCTTCTACAACTACTTCTCCTTCTTCATTTTCTTTGTTTACCTTTTCCTCTTCTTCTTCTTCAAATTCTTCTTCTTCTTCGTCTTCTATCTCTTCTTCTTCTTATTCTTCTTCTTCTTCGTGTTCTCCTCCTTCTTCTTCTTCTTGTTCTTCTTCTTACCCTCCTCCTTATTCTTCTTCATCTTCTTCTTCTTCTTCTTCTTCTTCTTCTTTTCCTTCTCGTTTTTCTTCTTCCACTTTTTTTCTTCTTCTGCTGCATCACTTCTTCATCTAGTTCTTCATCTTCTTCTTCGACTTCTTCTTCTTCTTCCTCTTCTTCTATTTCGTCTTCATCTTCTTCTTCAACTTTTTCTTTCTTTTCTTCTAGTTCTTCTTGTTGT